>OY755240.1:60829244-60891302 GCA_963576725.1 Azorinus chamasolen | reverse complement strand
AAGCGTCGCGTCCGGGTTTCTGTGTACCATTCTCCCTCTGGCGTCTAATAGCGAGCAGAAACAGACGTTAACACAATCAATCAAAATGTTGTTTGATGGTCATCTAAGGATAATTTCTACCAAATTACAACGAAATCGGCAAACTGAAACGTTTTTTTTTCTGGCTGTCACGGCAAACAGAGTTCTTTATCAGATTCATTTTTCACAAATATGTAAGAGTACCACACACTGCTTACTTCTGGTAACTTTCGTTACAAGTTGAGATTGATGACGGACATAGCACTATCACAAGTGTTCACATTGAGCATTTCGCGCTCTTGAAAGTGAGCTAAATACTGTAAAACCTGTCTTAAGCGGACATTCATTTACTGAACACAGGAGTCTTAAAAAGCAGGTGGTTGCTTAATGCAGGACAAAAGTAATGCAGAAAGCTCCTATATGAGCTTTCTGCATTACTTTTGTCCTGCATTAAGCTACCACCTGCCGAACAGACCCATAATTAGACCTCTTTTTGATGGCAGCTTAAGACAATTTCTACTATATAATTGAAAGAAATGAGACGCAACAGGTATATCTCGTTAGGAACTTTTCAGTGTTAGACACGAATTAAATGTTTGTAGGATGTTTTTAAAAACATGTATGAATTTAAGCAAGTTTTGAGTAAGTGAAACTTTACCCAAAAGATAAAAACAAAATGTGTGCGTATAAAAGCCCTCATATATAATGTTACACCATCTCTGATAATTTTTTGTTGAAATTCGTGTGTGTGATTGGTTGAATTCTGTCACGTGATTGAAGGGTAAAATTTATACACGGTCACTAGAAATTCAATACGCAGTCATAGAAATTCAATACATGGTCAGTAACTAGGTTACTTCCCCTGCCAGCGTAGAACCCAAACTTGAGGTAATGGTTGCACGCTGTTTTTGTCAGCAAATGGTTACTGAGTAAATTATATTTTATTTTAAAGTTAAATACATAACGGATTTTTGTATTAGATTTATTTTCCGTTATGATTTTGGTTAGCTCGATTATGATGTCGTGCCTAATTGACACGGTACAGTTACAGTAAGAGTTGCAAATATGGCGAAACGCTTTGTTTCCTTAGACACAAACGAGATTGAGAAAAAGAAGCAACTGAGCACTGTTAGAATATAGACTGGTCATCGGTGGGGTAAATTCGTTACATATATAGTCATGTAGTCGGCTTCGCCTCGCCGGGTATAACATTTACTAACCAGATATCATCCCACTAACCAGGTATCATCCCGTACCCCGCCATTACATGACTATGTAAGTAATAATACCAATACTGATGACACTTGATAGACATTGGATATAAATACTGTGGAACATCGATATCTCGAACTCGGATAACCCGAACTTCGAAGTAACTCGAAATAAAAGTTCGGTCCTTCCGACATTTACAATGCAGAATTGCACTAAAATCTACCAAGTGCTAAGAATATAGAGAAACATATGTGACAGCTTAATGCAGGTCTAAAGTAATGCTGAAAGTCCCTACAGGAGCTTTCAGCATTACTTTAGACCTGCATTATAAGCTGTGAACTTGAGAAATTGTCCAGATTAGAAATTGGATAACTCGAACTTCTGTTTTCTCGAAGTAATTTGTATGTTCCCTTGAAGTTCGAGATATCGAAGTTCATCTGTATGTATCAGTCGCGTGTGCAGTGCACATGTCCTTATTAATAGTCGTCACTTTATTATATACACACCAACGTAGACATCTGTTGCAAAATGGAGCTGGAAAAGAGATGTAATTAAAATGCTAAGGCATGCATACATGTATTAAACCTGTTTCATTCATTTATCTTCATATGTAATAAACATACTCTGTAGATGTTAGATTAGTTGTAATTAAACTTTATGTCGGTACGGCGATAGAAGAACTCTCAGCCATCCATCTGGAATCTATGTTAAGCGACCATTCGTTTCTTGAACATAGGAGTCTTAAAGATCAGTCGGTTTCTAAATACATGGCAAAAGTAATACAGAAAGCTCATATAGGAGCTTTTTGCATTACTTTTCACCTGCATTAAGCTAGTCTTACAGGCTCATAACTAGATGCTTGTTTGATGCCCGCTTAACCCTTTCCTCCATAAATACAGCGTTCTACGCCTCTGTAATAGTCACTACTTGAAACCATTGTGATAAATAGAGCATTTGCTCCAATAGGAGCAAATGGTCTATTTATCATAATAGTTTCAAACTACAAAACTAAGTATAACCTACCTTTCATATGTGTGTCAAAAACAATCCTGTGAAAAACATTTAACTTCCACTTAACCCGGTGCTAGGGGCGTGAGTAGTGTTGCACTTTTGATTGCTTCTCATGAACAGACTCAATAAAACTGTGTCTGCAATTTTCTCTTTTCGCATTGCTACTTTTGCTTTCGAAGGATCTCCAACTTTCAGAATATATTTAATGATATTATTGGTCTTAACTCATTTTTACGAAAATGGACAGACTATAACATTAATATTCTCTGTGTGTGTATGCGCGCACTTGACCTAAATATTTTAGACCCAATCTCTTTGAATTAATCTATTATTCTATAATCCGTAAATAGAGAAAAGGAAAAAATAGAATGTTGTAGTTTGAAACCATTGTGATAAATAGAGCATTTGCTCCTATAGGAGCAAATGCTCTATTTATCACAATGGTTTCACAAAATAAAGTTTACATAGGCGCAATGAGGCGTCAGTAGGAGAGAATGAGTTAAACATGGCAACCATTTGACACACAATGTAGACATTGTGTCTCGAAAGGAAATGAAAGTGGTTTTTAACCAAATCGGCATCTCATAAGGATTAAAACTGTATTAGACTTGTTCAATAGTGCCTCTTGAAAAGACTTCGACCAAACCGGAAGTAGTCAGGTTGTACCAGATCCAAACTTGAACGGACCTTTTTCCCATCGGAATTAAGTTAACCCTTTACTCCATGAATATTCATGTACATGTATTTACGGAGTATAGGTTAAAAATAGTAACAGACGACATTTTTTGCAGACGAAGATGGTTTGAGCTTGATACGACTAACTCGTATATCGTGAGTGTGTAAATAACAAATGACAAAAACGTCAAAAACAAAATGTAACAAGGGTGACTGTGTTACTTAAATTGGGGTTTAATCTGGATCTTATCTGTTCGCAAATGTCAGTAAAATCTTGAGTGTTTCATACCTCCTCACGGTGAGCTAATGAAAGATATGGCATGAAGCGGTGGATACCGATTGCAACTACATATGCAAACAGTGTTATCTCATCAGGATCCAACCTGTTTGTAAACTTTATAAATACGCTTTTCCACGTCTTTGCAAACACAGTAGACCCAGATCAGACGGCTCCTATAGGAGCCGTCTGATCAGGGTCTACTGTGTTTGCTAATAGAAATATATATTTTATTCTACAGTTTCTGCTTTATCAAAATTTCATGCGTTAATATGCCATTTTAAAAATTATTCTAATTAATATTCATGACGTCATCATTTCTTCATGAATTCCCATGGGGTAAAGGGTTAAGAGAAATTATGGGAAAAAATAACGACAGTTTGAGTAAACGACAGTTACAGTACTTAACGTGCAAAGTGTTATTTTTGTGTACTTTTAACAAACTTTCAAGATTCAATTTAAGTGACTCCTACATTACAACCCCGAGACTGTATTTACGAGAAGTACTCTTTACTTGACAAAGAACCAATATTTACGTATTGCCAAACGTATAGTAGTAGAACCTGGGTCCATGCTTATAAAGCTTTTGATTGGTCAGATTTGAGTTCTCAAGCTTTTGATTGGTCAGATTTGAGCCAAAGGCTCAAATCTGACCAATCAAAAACTTGAGAACGAACTCAGACTCAACTAAATGTTTTATAAGCATGGAACCTGATCAGGCATTTGTAGTCCAGAGACTACTCTGTTTGCTAATATGGAATTCTACAGTTTCTGTCATAGTCAATATGTCCTGTGTTCATATGTTATTATAAGAGTCATCCAGTTAATATTTATGATGCCATTGTTTCGTTTATGAATGTTCGCCAAATAAAGATATATTGTAAGGAAAGACTGGAGCAAAGTGTCGGTGAGCAAGGTCCCTACTTACCCGGATCAGGCTTGCAAATGGTAAAAAAACACCAAGCAATACCTCAAGCTTATAAAACTGTTTGTTTGAATTTCAGTTCATGCTCAATCCTCTGATTGGTTAGACTCAGAATTTTTATAACCTCTGGCCCAGTACTCGTATTTTAATCGCTCCATGGGGTTGCTGGTGACGATGAATAACTGTACGAGTACAGTTGAACTTCGATATCTCGAACTCGGATAGTTCGAACTTCGATATAACCCGAACTAAAAGTTCGGTCCTTCCAAAATTTACAATACAGAAATGTTCTAAAATGTGTCACTACACATATCTGGAAACACATGTGACAACTTAATGCAGGTAGAAAGTATTGCTGAAAGCTCACACAGGAGCTTTCAACATTACTTTCGATCTGTATTAAGTTGCGAATTTGATATATTGGTTAGTTTATCTGAAGTCTCGAGCCTCTGTTATCTCGAACTAGTTTGTATGGTCCCTTGAAGTTCGAGATATCGAAGTTCAACTGTACATGTATATGGATTTATGAGCCGTGTGATCTATCTTCCGATCATTGACTGGACTTACCCTTTTCGCTGCCATTTGCTGCAGACAGTCGTGATCCAGATGAGGCGCTGTGTAATAAAGGACGAAATTTTAAAAATTAAAAAATGAAGCTGCTGACAAATATAGCAGACGATAATACATCACTGAGTGAACTCAGAGTTTGCGTATGTGTTGGAAGTGGACTGTATGTGCATATGCGGGCGCGTGCATTGGTGTGCGTGCGTGTGAGCGTGTGTGTGTTTGAGAGAGAGAGAGAGAGAGAGAGAGAGAGAGAGAGAGACACACACACACACACACAGCCCGAGAGAGAGACACACACAGACAGACAGACAAAGAGAGAGACAGACAGACAGAAGGGACAGTAAGAGAGACATAGAGACAGGGTGAGAGATACAGAAAGAGAGACAGGGGAGACAGACAGACAGAAAGAGAGAAGAGACTGACAGACAAATCGACAGACAGACAGCGAACAGACAGGCAGATAAACAGACATACTGGGAAGACACAGATACAGAGAGATGTGAATTACTGGCAGTCATAAAACTGGGAATGTACATGTGTGAATTAAAGAGAAAACGAGAGAGAGAGAGAGAGAGAGAGAGAGAGGGAGAGAGAGAGACAGACAGACAGACAGACAGACAGAGACGACAGACAGACAGACAGAGACAGACAGAGACATACAGGCAGAAATAGACAGACAGAGACAGACAGAGAGAGACACACACACACAGAGAGACACACACAGAGACACACAGAGAGACATAGAGAGACAGAGATAGCATGTGAACCAGACCTTTACTTACAAATAACAGTTCGTGATAACCCATAATATTATATAGGTGAGGACCTGCTATCAACTGCACAAATGAGCTCAAACCGTGTACAGGCATGGCGTGATCTTTATAAATAAAAATCGCACTACGGCAATCTGAGAAACTCGACATATTCTAGCTTTGACAAGCAATAGTTTGTATATATCCTTTTATCTGATAGAGATGACTTTACAAACATAGTATACTAGTACTCTGATCAGACGGCTCCTACATGAGCTGACTAATCTGGTTTGCATAGAGAAATACACAAATCTGCACTAATCTGCATCTGTCAGGGCCAACATGCCTATTTTTCTATGACATTATAACAGTTCATATTATAATTATTCATTGTGTCATAATTTCTTACATGGACTATTCATACGGTAAAGGGATAAGCGAACATTTTAGTAACACGATAAGGTGCATGAAGATATCGTACCGGTATATGTACACGGATGCCGTTTTGCTGAACTTAAGAGCAACAGATAAAGATGCCTACTCAAAAACAAAAATCTTCATTTCCCACCAAACCCTATTTTGTGACCACTCTAAAAGAATCGTCTCTTCGAGAAGATTCGAAAGACTGGTCACAGCATAGGGTTTAGTGGAGAAATAAAGAAGTTATTCTTGAAAATGTCTTAACCCTTCGCTTGCTATTCACGTCAATATACGTACCTGTAAATAGTGAAGACCCAGATGAGACAGCTCCTGCAGGAGCTGTCTCATCAGGGTCTTCACTATTTACAAATTGATTGTGCAACCAGTGCACTCCACAGCAGTGATTGCACAGCGAAATACGTGTACACAGTCAAGATATATGTAATTATACAACAGGGCATGGGCAAAGAATGAGAAATGTATTTTAAAATTCAGCAGGCGAAGGGTTAATTTACGCATCTTATCTGGACGTCTGGACTTATACTTACGTAATTTTCTTGGTACAGTGCTCCCTCCCTACAACGGCCCTCTCAATAACGATTCCCTCCTTACAACAACACACGTCAGTGTTTCCGATACAACAAGGCTCCAGAAACAACCTTTTTCCATCGTATTTTCTTTATGCCTCCATCAAACCCTATGCTGTGACCACTCTTTAGAATCGTCACTTTGTGACGATTCTAAAGAGTGGTCACAACATAGGGTTTGATAGAGGCATAACGGTTTTAGTTCTCGAAATAACCTTATCTGGGGATCTACAAACAAGCTAATTATGTTTGATTTTCCCTCCCTATAACAACTCCCTCTGAAAAGCACATACAATCTTCGTATCCCAAAGGGTGTCGTTGTAGAGAGGGAACACTGTATGTCTAAATGAGATCGCTGTTAATGCCACATCTGTGATTACCTATGCAAACAGTCTGGATCCAGATGAGACACAGAGTGTCTCGGCGTCTGATCATGATCAACACTGTGGAAATGATGTGTAGGAGATAGTTAATTTAAACAAACGATAATTATAGCAGACGACTAATTTTGCAGACAACAATATTTGGCAGCGAAAAGAGTACTACGTTATATAAACAGTGTAAACCCGGACCAGATGCCGATTTGAAAATGTGACATCAGATTATGTGACCTCGCTCAAGTTTTTGGAAGGAAATTTAATTATTTGTTTTTTAAAAAAACAAATAAATGAAATGCTTGTCGCCATAGACGAGTTCCTGATCACCTTTGCATCAACAGTTCGGATCCAGATGAGACACCGAGTAACTCGGCATCTCTTAATGATCCAAACTGTTTGACATTCTGATTATATTTTGAAGAGTACCTGAAGAAAACAATCACTTCGAAACGTGAAGCTAACGATAATCTTAGCAGACGCACTTTATTTGGCAGCCAACGGATTTTAAAAGCAGCAGACACAATTACAGTAAACTAATGCGACCACTTAATGAATAAACATGTATGTCGTTATAAGCAGGTGGTTGCTTAATGCAGGACAAAAGTAATGCAGAAAGCTCCTCTAGGAGCTTTCTGCATTACGTTTGTCCTACATTAAGCTACCACCTGATCTAGCACCCAGAATTATACCTCTTTTAGGTGTTCGCTTTAGCGAGGTTTTACTACATATATTATTGCAGACGACAGTTAAATAGCGTTCACGTGGGTATGCATGTACACGTTCAAACGACATGAGACCAGCTAGATAACGCATCCACGGCGTGTGTGCACAAATTTTAACCTCGAAAAATAAATATTCACCTCTTATCATGCTGTACTATAGCGTTTCTAAAAAGGTTCACCATTCATTGACAATGTCTGCGTCCCCCCTTTTCAATACTATGTTTGCTCATTTTGATGTAGGGCTTTATTTGAAACATGCATATTGAAAAATTGCAATATTCCGACAAAATTCCATGTATGTTGAAAGCAACCATACGTAGAAACGAAAAAGTGCCGCCATATCAAAACTTATATTAAGGGCATGGAAATTATACCATTCGGTTAATGTCCACACTGGTGGCAGAATGGCATTCATTTTGTGAATGAATATATACCAATGAAATACCATATCTGACACTGGAATGATCTAAGTAATTCTATAAACAAAAAGAGAAGACCCTGGTCAGATAGCCACAGCATGAGCTGTCTGATATGGGTCTACTCTGTTTGCAAATGCACCAAAAGGTGTATGCCGTATCAGGTGGAGGATTAAACTTCGAGTATCAAGTCGGAATGTTCCGTTAGGTAATGGTCAATTAACCCTTTAATTCATTAATAATTTAACCCTTTCGCTGCCAATGCCGGATCTGTGATTACCTATGCAAACAGTTTGGATCCAGATGAGACGCCGGGTAACTCGGCGTCTCATCAGGATCCAAACTGTTTGTTACTGTTACTATGTTTTTGAAACAAAAATGAAGAAAATCAAAACAATGAAAATTTGTAGCAGACGACAATGTTAGCAGACGACAGAGTTTGGCAGCGAAAGGGTTAATATCTATGTAAGAAATAATGCATTATGAAAATTTAATTAGATGCACTTTTAAATGTCATGTTAACACAGTGTACTGTACACTCATATTTATATTGTTCCATAAGCAAACAAAGCAGACCCTAATCACACGGCTCCTACAGGAGCTGTGCGAGCTGAGGCTACTCTGTTTGCAATGGCGTAGAAATGCGTATTTATGGAGTAAAAGTTTTTTTCCTTGTTTCTAGTTAATTCAATTAATATGTACCAGTTTGTAACATCAATAAATGTTAATAGAAACGAAACTTGGTACAGTGATATACATAACTATAGCAAGAATATTAATTGGCGTAAGACCAGAACCACATATTAATATTTGACGTGGCCTATTTGCCACCGTGCACCATATTTTTGGTCAGCGCTATCATATAAGTTGACATACATTCGAGGCTACAGAAACAGCGGGTAGACCTAGTCGTCAGTTTAGATATGTGCGATAGGTTAAACTATAGAAATAAGAGAACGTTTGCTATTTTGACTACACCGCAGGTAAGACTTGTATCGTATATTATTACTATACGGTCCATAGCCGAAAGTTTTGTTTAAGGTAGATATATATACATGTATGTCCAGCCCAAGGATAACCTCCATGCTGAAATGGACGTTGAAGGACAAGGCCTTGCTAAACACTCCGGCTTGGTTCACGATAAAGCTGATCTTTATTGACCTTGAACGCTTTATTCCATGAATATTTATGTAAGGAATAATTATGGCATCGTGGATATTAATTAGCTCTTTGCACGCTAAGTAATTTTTTTTCGTCTGCAACAATTGTCGCCTGCTTCAATTCTTAAAATAAACTTTCTCTCATTTTTTTCCCAAAAATATGGTCAAGGTGACAAACAGTTTGGATCCTGATGAGACGCCGCATTATGCGGCGTCTCATCTGGATCCAAACTGTTTGCATAGGTATTCACAGTTTCGCCGCTAGCATGCAAAGAGTTAGACTGAACATACGAATAGTTGGCCCATTGTAGAAACTGTGCAATCCTATCTATAGTGTTTCATATATAGGAGCCGTATGATCTGGGTCTACTCTGTTTGCAAAGGCATAGAAAGGCGTATCTATGGAGTAAAGGGTTAGCCGTTGAAACAAAGTTAACCTGCTACAATTATCAAAGTCTTCCATTTCTTTATAAATCTTGATAATAATGTCAGAAGTCTCGGCCTTATGAAACGCCAAATTTCTAGGCGTCCCACCTCCATGGGTGCAAACGCTTTGCAAAGGCATAATCCATCCACAAGTTTTCTAAGAGAGGTTGGTTTGTTGTGTTTATTAACGTCCGCTTCTGTAAACTATGGGATTATAGGGCGCCCCAGAGAGAGGGGAGCGGGTACAGAGAAACCCGGGCCCGATACCCTACTCTTATTATCAATAGAGTTTCTCTGGTTTTGTTAGATGCCCAGTGTAAGACTGATACGTCGGGCCTTGGTTTTTAAAGTCTAATTCGAATGACTTTTTCCGGCGGGGGATCGAACCCGGGACCCTTGGTATTGGGTTCGATCCCTGCCGGACCAAATCTAATAGAGACCAAATGCATGTAGTTACACAGTGGTGATAATTTTAAACTCATACAATGTAGATCGTTGCCTGTAACGATTTCTCCTCTATCACACTCAAAAGGAGCCGTCTGATCAGGGTCTGCCCTGTTTGCCTATACAGTGCTCCCTCTCTACAACGACACCCTTTGGGATACGGATATTGAATGTGTTGTTCAGAGGGGGTTGTTATAGGGAGGGAAAATCAAACATAATTAGCTTGTTTGCAGATCCCCAGATAAGGTATATTTCGAGAACTAAAACCGTTATGCCTCAATCAAACCCTATGTTGTGACCACTCTTTAGAATCGTCATAAAGTGACGATTCTAAAGAGTGGTCACAACATAGGGTTTGATGGAGGCATAAAGAAAATACGATGGAAAAGGTTGTTTCTGGAGCCTTGTTGTTTTGGAAACAGTGACATGCGTTGTTTTAAGGAGGGAATCGTTATTGAGAGGGCCGTTGTAGGGAGGGAGCACTGTAGTGTAATATAGACATAGTCCTGCAGTTTCCTACATGACCAAACTCTCTGTGTTCACATGCCAGTTATAAAATTCATCTAATAGATATCGATAATGCATTAATAAATAGTTGAACTGGTTTACTGTGTTTTAATTTATTCATCCAAATCTTAACCCTTTCGCTGCCAAATTCTGTCGTCTGCTAACTTTGTCGTCTGCTACAAATTTTCATGTTTTTGATTTTCTTCATTTTTGTTTCAAAAACTTAGTAACAGCAACAAACAGTTTGGATCCTGATGAGACGCCGAGTTACTCGGCGTCTCATCTGGATCCAAACTGTTTGCACAGGTAATCACAGATCCGGCATTGGCAGCGAAAGGGTTAACGTAGTTTCATTGATGTAACGGACGCGTTTATCTTAACCTTTAGCCTTCTGAGCAAATTATTTTCGCAGAAGTTTTCACCTATTACTTTTTCAAATTTCAAGCTATGATCAATTATTAAAATAATAAAATGCAACCAGGATGTCAAACAGTTTGGATCCTGATGAGACGCCGAGTTACTCGGCGTCTCATCTGGATCGAAAAACTGTTTGCAAAGGTATTCACCCATCCGCCCATAGCAGGCTAAAGGTTAAGTGCGTTATGAAATATTATCATACAACAGCCACCTAGATAACCCTGTATGATAAGTGCATGTACAAGTTGAGACACACTCGCTTCATATCTCCTATCCGTATTTTTCAGACCTCCGAATCGACTTTGTGAAGAGTGTACAGCCAGTTTGGTGGCAGAATCATGGATATAGAGACATTTGGTAATGGCCACATCAAGGACTGGACAGAAATCCAGCATGTATTCGACCTCATTGCCAACGAGGAATCCAACATGTTAGAAACCTACGATCCGATTCCGGACTTTAACGAAGATTTAATTGACGTGTTCGCGTCCTCCTTTGGGTTTCCAACTTCACCTCTAATGCCAAGCAGTATCGATATTTTAGAACCAGTGACTAGTCCTCCAGAGATCGAGCTGGTGGAACCTGGGGCCTCACAGCTAAAGCAACTTCTGCTTACAAAACCTAAAACGTACAGTGACTTCAACCACCAAGATATTCCGCCAAAGTCATCGGATATCCCTGAGGTACCACGGCGGAAAAGGCAGTTGGCACCCATTTACAACACACCGACAGCTGAAAATAGTCCCGTCTCAACAAGGGCGATAACCCGAGACTCGTGTAGGTCATCCAAAGACGAGAACAATAAAGCACTGAACAAAATACCTCAGAAGACTTTAAAATTTCCTCCCTGTTTTATTTGCGGCGGCAAGGCTTCCGGCTTGCATTATGGCGTGAACAGCTGCGAAGCATGCAAGGGTTTCTTTAGGAGATATCTAATTCGGAACGAGGAGTACAAATGTCCAAAGGGAGGCAACTGTCAAATTGTAAACCGTAATAGAGAAAATTGCTCAGGGTGCCGCTTACAAAAGTGTTTCGAACTAGGTATGTCAAAAGAAAAATCAAAACTTGGAAGATATACTCTGTCAAGAAGAACTGAGACGATCAAAAAAGTTAAAGCTCTGGAAAAGAAAGACATAAAAAATGGGGAACGAGCTCAAGTATGCAACGTCGCTAGTGTCTACTTTCATAATCGTGATCATAATTACAGCGAGAGCTTGCATACAAGGGAATCTCTCTTCCCTCATAACAAAGCTCAAGCATACGAATATTCAGAAAAGCTTACACGCGATCTTGTCGGAGCAATGGACGATATAAAACCGTATGGCGCGGCAATCACAACAAAAGAAGATGTAGAGAAAACACTGAAAAGTCATTACGAACGATATAAAGTCAAAATCGAAATGTACGGAGAAATGAAATCAATACCAAAAGAAGAATATTACAAACTCTTAAAAGAGTACGGAATAGATATAGACGGAAGGATGAATGCGCTTAAGATGTATGTGCGAGAAATTGAACGTGTAACCGATAGATATTGTAATTTTGCAAAACTGATTCCCGGTTTCAAACAACTCTCGCGTAAAGACCAGTCCGCTCTTCTAAAAGCAGATCGCTGCGACTTTTTCCTGATTCTTATGAATGATGCTTTCAGTGAGAAGTACAAAACCATTTTATCACGAAATGGATTTGCTTACCATGTTGATGAGATTGCTGATAAGCACTTCTCGCGAGATCTCATTATCAAAGTGTGCGAGACGTACATGCGCTGGCAGAATCTCTGTCTGACAAAAGAAGAGAAAGCCCTGATAATTGCCATTACGTTATTCTTCACAGACCGCTGTAAGATCGAGGACCTGAAATGCGTGGAGAATATTCAGTTGGCCTTGGTGCAGATGCTGCAAGACCAGCTAGAACAAACTCACAGTACCCAGGCGATGAGGCGCTTCTCAAAGATCATAGACTGTCTAACATTCATGCGTGATAGCTCAGAAATGTACATTAAGGAATACAAGCAGTTATGTAACGATGAAACAATAATAGAAGCAGTTCCAATGCTAACGGAATTTCTGTTGGAAGACTGGTGATGCTAAAGAACTGTAGTTAAATTTTGTGATAGACCGTGTGAAGACTATACACTTTTTGTCTTTCCTGAACATTTTTTGTGCATTTTATATAGCGATAGTGCATTTAGAGTAGATACTACTAAATGTTCCAAGCATTTGATGCAATCAGGTGATATGCTATATCTGCGGCCATGCGTTGGCAGATTTTACCGTTCTTGTGACTGAATATAACTGGTAACACTTTCTCTGTTGAAATATTCATGTAAGAAATAATGACATCATGGATATTAATAATGACATCATGGATATTTGTTACTTAAAGTTTTATATAATTGCATATGTACACTAATGTACACAATCATGCATCCTTGCTATCGGTAGAAATTGTAGAGTCAGACCTGTTATGATTTCATAAGCAGAGTAGATCCTGATCAGACGGCTCCCACATGAGCCGTCTGATCTGGGTCTACTCCCTTTATAAAGAGAATAATAAGGGCTGGTATGAAGGAAAGGGTAAATTTGATTGACTTTGGAATATGAACCCCACTAACCCTTTAGTCGTCAAATAGTGTTCGTGTACGTAGTATACCATTGTATGCTTTAGGTTTCTACAATTTCTTTAGAGCAACGTTATCTAAGTGTCTCATCCGGGTGTCTAATTCGACGTCTCATCTTGATCTAAACTGTTTGTAAAGGTTGTCACAATTTTCATCTATGGCGGTAAAAGAGTTAGCTCCCTTGGCATGCAGAAAAAGAGTGCTCTGGCATTTGCAAAATGTGTAGGCCCAAATCAATGGGATCCTAAGGGATAATTCTGAATAGGATCTGCACTGTTTGTACGTTATATCCTTTCATACCGAATAGACTCTACACTTTGTGCCATGATCAAAACGTCCCTTGTTTATGATATAAATTCATTATTTCTTTTTACAGTAGCTCCTCCAAACCACTGCGTTATAAGTGACTTCGCCAACTGAACAATATTTAAACCGCTAATATTTGTAACCGCATGATTCGAAGATGCTTTTGAGCACAGATTCTCGTTCTTGTCATTTCGAGATATAGTCAATAAAAGGATCAAATGCTGCTTTGTTTTTTAAAACGTAGATTTTCTCCCCTTTCTTTCCTGTTTGTCAAGCAGTTTAAAGAAAAGGAAATTTTTTAGAAATGTGTAGTTTCGAAACCATTGTGAGCAAATGCTCTTTTTATCACAATGGTTTCATTAAGTGACTTTTACAGAGGCGTAGAAATGCGTATTTATGGAGGAAATGGTTAATTGGTTCCGAGTGGCCTTTTCGACGTCCCGCCTGATTCTGTTTTCCAAGGTCATCACGACTGTGCATATGATATGGAAAATCAAACTCTTATCCTGCTATCCACGACCTTATCGCATTTTGCAAACAACCAGGGAAGACCCCGAGTAACACGGCGTCTCATAATGACCCAGGTTGTCTGACACTCGCTCAATAGTGCCGCAAAAGTTTGTACCATGGTATTTGGTTAACACATTACCCCCTAGTGACGCATTTTTGCGCCTCTATAAAAATCACATTGTGAAACCATTGTGAAACATAGAGCATTTGCTCCATAGGAGCAAATGCTCTATTTATCACAATGGTTTCAATATTACACAATTCTAAAACACTCCTTTTCTATAGTTAATGCTCCTTTTCAGTAGATTAATTCAAAAAGGTTGGGTCTAAAAATTTGCCTAGGAGAGAATGAGTTAATAGTTCCTCAAAAGCTTGATGGACTCGAAAGTAGTAAAACACTTTGAGTCTGCTCTGTTTGCTAATGGAATTTGATAAATCTGTTTCTTACTTTCTAAAATGACTAAAGTGGTCTACCTTCCATATTTCGTTATTACTATGTTGTCCATGAATATTCATTGGGTATTGAAATTTGTAATAAACATAGAACAGGGAAAGGGTTGAAGGCTGCTCAAAGTTTGATCTGCGGGCGTTATCTACTTACAATCGATTCGTTCAAGCTATTGATCGAGACCGTAAATCAAGCACAGCAGAATAGCGCTTAAGCGACCACGTGATTCATTAACATAGGAGAATGTGAAAGCAGGTGGTTGCTTAATGCAGGGTAAAAGTGTTACAGCAAGCTCCTACAGGAAGTTTTTGTATCACTCTTGCCTTTCATTAAGCTATCAGCTGTTTTATAATTCAAGTATTGGACTTCATTTGAGTGGTCATATAAGTGAGACTTTGCTGTATATGTTGAGCCTATATTATGTACTCTTGTATTTCGACAGGTAATTTATTTAGGTTTCTTCTTATTCAAACAATATGACGTCATTGTATGGGTTTAACTTTTAGCACACTAGAGGCGAACGGTTGACTACGTTTGCAACAGTTTGGATCCAGATTAGATACAAAGTAACGTCGTGTCTCATCGCGAGCCAAATTGTTTTACACTCTATTTATATGCTTTCCAACCGAGAAAAAAAATGCCATAATTACTTTAGACATCATTTTCTGTCTAGCAAGCTATGGAGAGGCCTAGCTTTGAAAATATAATAATTTAAAAATGAAATCCTCTGTGATTCTCGTCACTCATTTTATTGTTTATATACCATAAACCTTTCGAATCTATAGTGGTCGCCAATAAGAAATCTAACTCTATTTCTAGAGGTAGGTGGCAGCATAATGCAGGACGGGAAGTTAAGTAGAAAGCTCCCATGGGAGCTCTCTGCATTACTTTCGTCCTGCATTATACATCCACCTACTCATATATTACCAGGTGTATTCGTTAACCCTTTCCTCCATAAATACGCCTATCTACGCCTCTGTAATAGTCACAGGGGTCTGGACCGCTTCATGGGGTCTATATGTACTATTATATTATAGTACAATATAGAACCCCATGAAGCGGTCCAGACCCCTGTGGTAATAGTCACTTCTTGAAACCATTGTGATAAATAGAGCATTTGCTCCTATGGAGCAAATGCTCTATTTTTCTATTTTATTCAAAGAGGATGGGTCTAAAATAGCCTATGAGGGAATGAGTTAAGTGGTAGCTATAGTGAGGTTTTACTGTATTAGATATGATTTTGTGCACTTTGAAACAATTGGTATACATTAACCCTGTCCCTGCCGATCGCGACCGCATCCTCATTTGCAAACAGTTTGGATCCAGATGAGACACCGAGTAACTCGACGTCTCATCATGACCCAAGCTGTTTGACACTCGGCCAGTCAGTCGGTTGTTTCTCAGCGGTTTGAAGGCATCGTATGTGTAAAAAAAACTCATATCAGAGTTTGAACAGATCAATGGTGCAAAAAAGAGGTATGTTTCTTACAAATCAAGTACAGTATGTAAAACCTCTCTAAACCGAACGTTAAATCAAGTATATAGCATCGGTCTTGGCGTAGGTTGCAGCTTAATGCAGGGTTTAAGTCATGCAGAAAGCTCCAGGGGGGAGCTTTCTGCATGACTTCCATCCTGCATTAAACAGACACCTGCCTAAAAGTATGAAATTCTTCTCTATCATAATTTTGGTTTAGATTGATAGTACTGTATAGATTATGCTGTATATTCAAGCCTACTGCAAAACGCCAATATACAGAAATAAACTAAAAGACATTGCAGTTAATATGGTTGTCAGTTATTACAACCCTATCACTGCTTAGCATGACTTGACTGAAATTAGCACACAGTTTGAATTCTGATCTGATGCATACCGGTATATTACTTCATATGTGGTTTGTACATGAGTTAATTGTAAGATTGGTACATTATGCATTAACCCTTTCCTCCATTAAACGCCTTTCTACGCCTCTGTAATAGTCACTTTATGAAACCACTGAGATAAATAGAGCCATTGTGATAAATAGAGCATTTGCTCCTATGGAGCAAATGCTCTATTTTTCTATTTTATTCAAAGAGGATGGGTCTAAAATTTTGGTTTAGATTGATAGTACTGTATAGATTATGCTGTATATTCAAGCCTACTGCAAAACGCCAATATACAGAAATAAACTAAAAGACATTGCAGTTAATATGGTTGTCAGTTATTACAACCCTATCACTGCTTAGCATGACTTGACTGAAATTAGCACACAGTTTGAATTCTGATCTGATGCATACCGGTATATTACTTCATATGTGGTTTGTACATGAGTTAATTGTAAGATTGGTACATTATGCATTAACCCTTTCCTCCATTAAACGCCTTTCTACGCCTCTGTAATCGTCACTTTATGAAACCACTGAGATAAATAGAGCATTTGCTCCATAGGAGCAAATGCTCTATTTATCACAATGGTTTCAAATCTACACAATTCTGAAATTTTCCTTTTCTCTTATTAATGCTCCTTATCAGTAGATTTATTCAAAGAGGTAGGATCTGAAAATAGCCTATGGGGGAATGGGTTAAAACAGTGAACAAACAGACAATAATTCTGAAGCAGACAACTTTATAGAGTTTTGACCAGGAGTTTGACCTCTGCAATGATTGCATAACACAGACTGAGTATCTGGAGTCCTTCTAGCTTAGGGGAACCTTTATACTGTAAAAGTCTATTTTAAAGTATAACCAACAGGACAGGGCCAATTTTAACATCAGAACTATGGTATTAACAAATTTCATTAAGGTATAATAAATAAATCTATACACCATATATCTAAGCTCTGTGACATGTAGTTTTTGACAAGAAGATTTTTAAAGTTTTCCCCATGCCTAACCTAAGTGAACCCAGCATTCTGCTACATGTACAGAACAACAGAACAACAGTCAGCTAGAGAAAGCTGCCCACCCCTGGGACGGGGCCTATTTTGACCCCGGGGCATAATTTATGTAACTTTTGTAGAGGACCTGAACATAATGCTATGTGCCAAATATGAAAGTTGAGAACATTACAGTTTCAGAGGAGAAGATTTTCAAAGTTTTCACTATATATTTCTATTGAAAACTTGATCAACACCCCCGGGGCGGGGCCAATTTTGACCCCAGGGACATAATTTATATAACTTTTGTAGAGGACCTATAGGTGATGCTATGTGCCAAAGATGAAAGCTGAGAACCCTGTAGATTCAGAGGAGAAGACGACTTTTAAAGGTTCAAATTGTTGACGACGCACGACGCACACCGCACGACGCACACAACAAACGCCGACAGACGACGGACATCAGGCGATCACAAAAGCTCACTCCGAGCACTTTGTGCTGTGGTGAGCTAAAAATGGTAGATGATCGACCTAGGAACATACATTTATTCTAAATTAGACAAGTAGTTCCCGAGTATCAGCTTTTTGCAAGTTCAACCATATCGCCATGTATGAAAGAGAGCCCCGCCCGTGACGGCCATCTTCAATCCACCACCACTAGAACAGTGTTTTTTTTATTATAGAAAATAACTATAATTGATATAAAAGTAGTTGAACTAAGACAAGCCGGCTAACAACTTGGCCAAGATATAGTTTTGTTTTGTTCCATTTATAGTACTACTATACATGTATATAGTTGAACTTCGATATCTCGAACTTCAAGGGACCATACAAATTAGTTCGAGATAACAGAAGTTCGAGTTATCCGATATCTGATCTGGACAATTTTGCAAGTTCACAGTTTAATGCAGGTCTTTCAGCATTACTTTAGATTTGCATTAAGCTGTCACGTGTGTTTCTAGATATGTAAAACATGTAAGAGCAATTATGTATTGTAAGTTTTGGAAGGACTGAGCTTATGTTCCAGTTATCCCGAAGTTCGAGATATCGAAGTTCAACTGTATTCACTAATAAGGGAAGGGTGGGAAGTTTCATCTAGAACCAAGCTGTTTGCAAAAAACCAGTCTGGTCGCGCTAACCCGGAAAAAAGGGTTTAAGATATTTTGAAATTTCACTATAGCCATGTTAGGAAAACCAAATCCGATGCACTGTTTTCCTGCATGAAAATAGACCATAGAAATAGGTAGAGAACTAACCAATGACCATTTCTTAAAGTTATTTTGAATCGGGTCTTCAGCTTCAGAAGAGGATAATTTTGAAGTTTTAATTCACTTCATAGCCACATATTGAAAATTCGCCGGCCTGTCGCAGCCGTGGTTTTAAATATCCTACGAAATTATTCAGAAACAGCCAGAATTCTGTATTAACCCATTCCTGCATAATGATGCCTTTTGACGCTTCTGTAAAAGTCACTTTGTGAAACCATTGTGATAAATAAAGCATTTGCTCCACAGGAGCAAATGCTCTATTTATCACAGTGGTTTCAAAACTACACAATTCTGGAAAAATCCTTTTCTCTAGTAAATGCTCATGTTTTGGAAGATTTAAGCAAAGAGGTTGGATCTAAAAATAGCCTTTGTGGGAATGTGTTAATGACAATTCTATAATATTTGAAGGATCACCCAATGGTCATTGCCGGGTGGTTTGCCTCAAGTTTTGATAGTCTCTAAAGTACAGTAGAACCTATCTAAAACTGACCGCTCAAATGATTTCTATTTCTAGATTTTTAGACAAGTGGTAGCTTAATGGGGTATAAAACCTATGCAGAAATTTCCTTTAGGAGCTCCTTCCTACCTCCTGGTTGCCATGTTAACTGGAATTTGATATTGATGATCTATATTTAAAATATAAAGACAATTCCCTTGAGTGGCTGAAATTCACCAAGTGGTTTAGAACATATTATTCAACCCTTACAGTGTGGGACAAGACTAATGTCCTTTGAAAACAGTGAATACCCAGATGAGAGGGCTCCTAGGGGTCTGCATTGTTTGTCATGTTACACTTTTCTTTAGAAAAATACCTAAATCTTCACCATAAGCTTGACCATTTCAAAAATTCAGCATTGAAAAAGGTTAAAAGTAATTATTGATAATGGACATGGTAGCTAGTGTACACACTGCATGATGGCCAATGATGGACAACATACACATCATCATCCCAATAGCTCATTTTGTATCAGGTGAGCTCAAAATTGATGCGACACTGCGTTTATTCGAGTCTTATCGTCATTCCACAAAAGCATCTTTATCTATTTATTTTCACAAATAAGCAAGAAGTGAGATCTACAGTGTCACAGTCACTCTGGTACTCGTCTGAACCACATGAGTTACAAGTGAGTCTAGCCCACTAAATCTACAGTAGAATCTCTCAGAAATGGCCATTGATTTATTCAACCAAAGAGTATTAAAATGCATGTGATTGCTTAATGCTGGGCAAAAGTAATGCAGAAAGCTCCCATAGGAGCTTTCTGCATTACTTTTGACCTGCATTAAGCTGCTACCTGTCAAACAGACCCATAATTAATTAATTATACATCTTTTTGATGTCCACATAAGACTGTTTCTACTATAGATCTTCATGTCGCTATACTGTATGTCAGTCCTTTTGTATTGATTCACACGTGTTGACTGCTCGTTGTTTACCTATACATGGCTGTATTATTGTGTATGATGTTTACATTTTATTACATGTTCTTCCTTTCTCTTTTCTCTTTATCTTGTTTAAATCATTCTCTCATAAGTAATTTTTAACCCAACCTCTTTGAATAAATCTAAAGAAAAGGAGCATTTAGTAGAGAAAAGGAATATCTTAGAATTGTGTAGTTTTGAAAACACAATGTTTTCAAAAAGAGACTTTTACAGAGGCTCCACAAGGCATCAATATGAGGGAATGGGTTAATGTAATACACTGCCACCCTGTTTAGGGTTTTTATCTGTATAGATTTGCCCAATAAATCGACTGAAATAAAACTAATAAGCCAACAGTGTAGCCCCAGATCAGAGTGCTCATAGAGGAACCATCTGGCTAGAGTCTTCACTGTTTGTCACTCAAAATACTCTCCCATATTATACCATCTCATAGTGAATGGACTTTACCTTTAACCCTTTCCTCCATAAATACGCCTTTCTAAGCCTCTGTATAAGTCACCTGTTGAAACCATTGTGATAAATAGAGCATTTGCTCCTATAGGAGCAAATGCTCTATTTATCACAGTGGTTTCAAATTACAAAATTCTAAAAAAATCCTTTTCTCTAGTTAATGCTCCTTTTCGGTAGATGCATCCAAAGAGGTTGGATCTAAAAATAGCCTATGGAGGAAAGGGATAAACAATGACAGACCATTCTACTTTGACAAATTCAGCATTTAGAGGTTGAATGAAACATAAAGCATAAAAGCGTACAAATGTTTAATGTAACATAATGTATAAACTATATAAATGTCACTGAGCTCATTGAACAAAATTGTAATCTCATAAATAAAATAATGCCTATTTTTATTAAGAATAACTTCCATACTTTTATCACAGAATATAGTAAATACCCCTCTAATGCGACCAACAAAATGAGTTCCAATTCTGAGTCATAAATGCAGAATGGTAGCTTCATGCAGGACAAAGTTTATGCAATAAGCTCCTATATGAGCTGAAAGCATTACTTTCAGTCTGCATTAATTAACCCATTACCTCAAAGGATATTTTTAGATCCTACCTCTTTGAATACATTAACTAGAGGAAAAGAATGTTTTAGATTTGTGTAGTGTTGAAACCATTATGATAAAAAGAGCATTTGCTCCTATGGAGCAAATGCTCTATTTATCACAATGGTTTCAGAAAGTGACTCTTAGAGCAGCGTCAAAATGAGGGAATGGGTTAAGCAACTACCTGCTTTTAAAGGCACCAATGATTATTCCATTATGTGGTCACTTTAGAGGGGGTCTACTGTTTGTTGAAATAATGCTAGCAGTCATTGCACACTAGCTGCGATATGTGATCATCATGGCAAACACATTGTATTCAGATAAAATTGACAGGAACTAATTGTTCTCATCTGGCATCAAATTGTTTGACATTCTCATGTATTTAAGAAAGAGTGAAAAAAACAGATGAAAACTTAACTTTGAGGAATCTAGTGGATGTGGGTCCAGTTTTATGAAAGAATATACGACCAAATTTATCTGAACAACAATTGCTCAGCAGCAACTGCATATAAGGCAATAACATTTCTATAAAGCAGTAAAATTGAAATTCTATAATAGACCGGCATTGGTATAATCATAGCAACCAATCCATTATACCCGTTACTTCATAAAATTATGTAAGATATAATGATATCATGAATATCAATAAGATGAATTTTTATAATGGTATAGAAACTAGAATCAGGTGTGTATTAAATTATTTCATAATCAATCAAAATAGACCCTGACAATTACACAGCTCTTACAGTAGCTGTTTGACTTATGTGTCCTCTGTATGGCATATTTATGGAGTAGGAGTAACTTAACCCATTACCTCATAGGCTATTTTCAGATCCAACCACTTTGAATAAATCTACCGAAAAGGAGCATCAACTAGAGAAAAAGACAATTTTAGAATTTTGAAGTTCTGAAACCATTGTAATAAATAGAGCATTTGCTCATAAGGAGCAAAATTTAATGCTCTATATATCACAATGGTTTCAAAAGGTGACTTCTACAGAGGCATAGAAAGGCGTATTTATGGAGGAAAGGGTTAAAACAATTGCAAAATTAAAATACATGTATAGAATAAAGAATAACATATACAGTAAATGTAACAGCTCTGACTGCCAAACTGTTGTCAAAATGTATGTATGACTCAATAAATATGCTTGAAAGGTTTCCCCTAAATTTGAAGTCAGAGGTCCAGATAAAATATTCATCCATGGCAGAAACTGTAGAATCATATCTATATCATTTCATAAAACAAACACATCAGACCTTGATCAGATGCCTCCTATAGGAGCTGTCTGATCTGAGTCTACTCTGTTTGCAAAGACACAGAAAGGCGTTATTTATGGAGTAAAGATTTAATACACTAATTACTACATGTATATGTATTCAAACAGACAGACATACATAAATAGTGCAGATGCAGATAAAACTAATTGAATGTTAACGAAATAGTGTCCAGCTGAATTATTCGGCTTTTCAACTGGTGGCGAGGGTAGACTGGGAGTTCAAATACTTAGTGACTTCCTGGAGGAGCAGTTTGATCAGGGTTTACACTGTTTGCTACTTTACTCATAGCTACAGAGAACACTGTGCATACTCAAATACTAAAATAGTCATTTCTCCACCTAACCCTAAGTTGTGACCACTCTTTAGAATCGTCTCGAAGAGACGATTCTAAAGAGTGGTCACAACATAGGGTTTGGTGCAGAAATAAAGAAGTTATACTGTAGATTGGGAGTTCAAATACTTATGGACTTCCTGGAGAAAAAGTTTGATCAGGGTCTACACTGTTTGCTACTTTTCTCAGAGATACAGATAATGGTGCGTACTCAAATACTAAAATTGTCATTTCTCCACCAAACCCTATGTTGTGACCACTCTTTAGAATCGTCTCAGAGACGATTCTAAAGAGTGGTCACAACATTTGGTTTGGTGGAGAAATAAAGAAGTTACACTGTAAAATATTTTAAATTACGCAATTCTTATCTGGAGCTCTGTCTACTGGTTTTATGTAAAGTAACAAAAATGGTGCAGATTTGTCTTATCCAACTTTACAAACCAGTGAGGTAGGGAAATTGCGTGTTCTTAAAAGCATGGTAAATGTGGCAGTGTGTTTTGCTGAATTCTAAACAACTTTTCCAAAGTTTGGTAGCAATGCTGAAGGGTTTTCAAGAGTCACGTCTGGGTCCGAATCATGTAAACCTTTCAGAATCAGAGTTATTTCCCTTTGTCGTGCCGCCTCTATCAATATTGGTCTAGTGGTCTCCCCTAACCGTAGATCATATATATCCAAATGTTTCAAACTTTCACAATTCACAACCAAATCCAATATTCCCTGGTCTGTGAAATTTCTAATCCAACTCAAATTCAACTGTCTTAAATTTTTACCATGCTTTACGGCAGCTTTCAAAGATTTGTCTGTCAAATGCTTGCATGCAGCTAAAACTAGAGACTCCAGTTTTGGCAATTTCTGAAATGTAAAATTAATATATCAGTTAACCCATTACCTCAAAGGCTAATTTAAGATCCAACCACTTGAATAAATCTACCAAAAAGGAGCATTAACTAGAGAAATGAAAATTTTAGAATTTTGTAGTTTGAAACCATTGTGATAAATAGAGCATTTGCTCCTACAGGAGTAAATGCTCTATTTATCACAATGGTTTCTTAAATTGACTTTTACAGAGGCGTAGAAAGGCGTATTTATGCAGGAAAGGGTTAACCTCTTTCCCTTATATAAATGCCTTTTCATCCCTTTGGAAACAGAGTATACACACTGTAGGAGCCATCTGATCAGGTTCTACTCTGTTTGCTTACGAAATTATAATAGATCTGACTCTATAGTTTCCAAACAAATACCCCAAATATATGTACATATGCCATTACAAAACTTAAGCTAATAAATATTAATGATGTCATTAGTTCTTATGTAAATATTCAACAGGGAAAGGGTTAATAGGCTTCCATATGGTGAACTTCAAACATTTTGTTTTACTATTAACCATGTTCTTCATGAATATTCATGGAAGAATTAAAACTTCATAAATATCAATTAGCTTAATATAATGGTTTATTGACACAGGAGGTTTTTGCCATGGCGGAAACTGTAGAATCAAATCTATATAATTCCATATAAGCACACAGGGCAGACCCTGGTTAGATGACCTCTAAAGTAGCCGTCTGATCTTGGTCTTTTCTGTTTGCACAGGCATAAAAATGAATATACATGGCTTATCTAAAAATATTCAATTATTGCTACATATTTTACCTATATGTATATGCAATACAGGAAAGCAAACAACGGACAGCAATATTAGGCTCGCACTGTCAGGCTTGCTTAATGATTTCTTAACCCTTTCCTCCATAAATACACAATGTACGCCTTTCTACGCCTCGGTAATAGTCACTTCTAAGTTCTTGAAAGCATTGTGATAAATAGAGCATTGTGCTCCTATGGAGAAAATGCTCTATTTATCACAATGGTTTCTATACTACACAATTATAACATTTTCCTTTTCTCTAGTAAATGCTCCTTTTCGGTAGATTCATTCAAAGAGGTTGGGTCTAAAAATAGCCTATGGAGGAAAGGGTTAAAGCAACCCTAAACAAACTGTCATTGACCAAATGGCACGGCTGAAACCTTGATTCTGTAGTTCTATATCCGCTAATTAGGAAAAGCATGTTAGCCATGTTTTATCAAAAGACCTGTATGTTTCCAACCTCTGATCTGATCTTGTGAAATTGATTTTGAGTTGAGCCAGTTAAAAAATAGGATCTGCACATCATCTTTTCGATAAAATCAGCCATTGTGTTTAGATATGGATTTTAACACAAAGTCTAAGGCTTTGACTTTTGACCTGATCTTTTGACCCTGACCTTGACCTGGCACAGGTAAAAACATAGGCCAGACTCTACACAATGTCTTACTGAGATAAACACTTAAGAAAATTTTCAAGAAAATCAGGCATAATGTGAACAAGACTTAATGTGAACATACATGATATAGGCTTCAATTTTTATCTGACTTTGTGACCTTGACCTTGTACAGCTGAAAATAACTTCTGCACACTGTCCAATTGAGATTCCCATTTAAACTAATTTTCATGAAAATCAGTCCTAGGGATTCAGAGGCATAAAATAAAAAGGCTCAACCCTTTGATTCCGTGGACAGAAGAGCGTCTGAGATCTTCACCCACCTGTAATTAGCTGGACATCATGATATGACTTAATTACTCTTAAAGCGACGTAAAAGCCGATAAAAACCAAACCAAACCAAATCCAACCTTTGATTTGACCTTTTGACCTTGACTTGTTCACAGTTGAAACATAGCTTCTTCAGAGAGAGTGTCCTACTGATATAAGAATTTCAGCAAAGGTTCATGAAATCAAACCTAATTAGCATTAAGAATATATAAACTGCACAAGAAAAGCAGGGATATGAGCAGACAAAATCCAACTTGGACAAATAGCGACAAACCCTAAATTCCCCCTCTGCTATAGACACAGGGGACAATAAAACTTGTCCCATTGGACCTGAACTTTTAAAAAAAAAAACATTAACCCATTCCCTCATAGGCTATTTTTAGATCCAACCACTTTGAATAAATTTATCGAAAAGGAGCATTAACTAGAGAAAAGGAATTTTTTTAGAATTTTGTAGTTTGAAACCATTGTGATAAATAGATCATTTGCTCCTATAGGAGCAAATGCTCTATTTATCATAATGGTTTCAGAAAATGACTTTTACAGAGGCGTAGAAAGGCATATTTATGGAGGAAAGGGTTAAAAAATGTTATAAAAGGGGAACATATCTCAAATGAACAGATTAACGTAAAATTCTTCAAAGGACTGTTGCAAAATATTAATGCAAAAGTATTGTAAACACTTACCCTGAGTATTGTTTCCACAACAGAGTCTGTCACGACATAACCACAGTCTTTGACACTGAGGAACTTTAAATTAGGACAGTTTGTATAGGTTAGTTTAATCATTGCAATGGTTACATAAACACTATCAAAGTCGAGGTGCTCTACTGCAGGCACTAGGAGCTGCCTTAGTGCACCCATGTTCAGCTTCTTCCTCCTCTTCAACTGGTGAATCATGGTACTGAAAAAGTTAAACAAAGTTTGGCAATTAGTTTAACGTTAAGATCAACTCATCATCCTTTAACCCATTCCCTCATAGGCTATTTTCAGACCTGACATCTTTGAATAGATTTACTAAAAAGGAGCATATACTAGAAAAAAGGGAATGTTGTAGGACTGTGTAGTTTTGAAACCATTGTGATAAATAGAGCATTTGCTCCTGTGGAGCAAAAGCTCTACATGTATGTATATATCACAATGTTTTAAAAAGTGACTTTTATCAAGGCGTCAATATGAGGGAATGGATTAACCGTTTCAAAGCTGAATTTTCAAAGTGGAATGGTCCATCATTATTTATTAGTAGAGTCCATTCAGTATGAAAGGGTAATAATCTGTGAGAGGATTTTGAATGACAAACAAGATTTTGAATGACAAACAAAGTAAATCCTGGTTAGACAGCTCCGCTAGTTTTCTGGTTAGGGTCTACCCTGTTAGCAAATGCACATCTGTTTCAAACTTTACGGTTTAACCCTTTCAAGTAAAATTTCCTCTGGAAAAATTGTCGAAAGTATATTTTTCTCCCATTTCTTTTCACAATTATACAATGTCCAAGTGTCAAACATAGAGGATCTTACATGAGTGTTCATTCATTATAAATTCTTTTTATGAAACGAGTTTTCTATAATAATATGACACAAGCTTTAGTGGGTGTAATATTCAATATAATAAAAAGAGACCCTGATCAGAAGGAGTAAAAGGTAAAAACATTTCTAATTCCATCAAAATAATTCACTCACGTTATGATATGCTCATCCGGGAAGTCCTCCAGGTCATAGTCTTGCAAGTTGTGAAGAACCTGGTCAACGCATGACTGGAACAGTGTTGTAACAGTTGTTCCTTCATGACAGTGACTCTGAAAGAAACAGAACATAAAAAATACATATAGACATTAGAAGGCTTAGTAGCAGCTAGATATACAGATGGGGAGTATCTAGATATACAGATGGGGGAGTATCTAGATATACAGATGGGGAGTATCTAGATATACAGATGGGGGAGTATCTAGATATACAGATGGGGAGTATCTAGATATACAGATGGGGAGTATCTAGATATACAGATGGGGGGGATAAAGTAAGCTAAAACCCTGAGCTGTTACATTTTTATTAACATTTGATTCATTCAATGTTTTAAATAACTATTGATCTACAGTGTCAAACAGACTGGATCCTGACGAGACGTCGAGTTACTTGGTGTCTCATCTGGATCCAATCTGTTTGCAAATGCGGGTCAGGTTGCACTTAGCATGATAAGGGTTGACCCTTTATATGAAAGACACATTATAACACATCTGCAAATAAAGCAGATCCAGATATCAGACATTGAGACACCTTCTGCATCTAGGCATTTGAATCAAATCTTTCTAGTTCTTTTGTCCCTAACTGAAGCATTGATAATTTCTTGAGCAGGGCTATATAAGTGGTGAACATTCAATGATGTTTCATAGTTTAACCCATTACCTCATAGGCTATTTTTAGGCCCAACCTGTTTGAATAGATCTACCGAAAAGGAGCATTTACTAGCCAAAAGGAATTTATTTTTAGAAATTTGAAGTTTTGAAACCATTATGATAAATAGAGCATTTGCTCCATAGGAGCAAATGCTCTATTTATCACAATGGTTTCAAAACATTAATTTCACAGAGGCGTCAAAAGGTGTCAATATGAGGCGCAATGGGTTAACCCAGGGTTCTTGCGAGGGCGAGAAATTGGGACATTTTCCCCATCAAAATGAGAAATGTCCCCATTTTTTTACTGTCATTGGGACAAATGTCTCAAAATTGTCAGTTCTTACCAGAATAGTCCAAAATAACCAGATCAGATTTAGATCAAATCAAACTGTGAATATGATCAGAGAAAATATTTACATATTAAGGAAATCAGTCATAGATCCACAGATTCATAAACATAGCATTTTCATAATGAATAATGGTTGAAAAAATATTTTCACACTTGTCGGTGTCTCACAGATTTTGAAAATGTCCCTACTTTTTAACTGTCAATGGGACACATGTCTCAAATATTTTCAATCCTCGCCAGAACCCTGGTTAACCCTTTCCCTCATATAAACGTGTTTTCACGCATTTGCAAACAGAGTAGACCCAGATCAGACGGCTCCTAGTGGAGCCGTCTGATCAGGGTCTACTCTGTTTGCTAATAAAATTTAATAGATCTGTTTATTTGCTTTCTACAATGTTTATAATGTAACACATTCCATATTTCTTTATAACTATTTTGTTAATGAATATTCAGTAGGCATTGAAATTTGGCCTAAATGCAGAACAGGGAAAGGGTTAACAATGCATGTGCATGATACATTGTTCACTTTAACCACATCAATATTAATACAGGAATTCATGACTTCATGAATATTTATTAACTTAATGTTTACAATGATCATTTCTCGCCTAAATATTCATGGAGTATATAGAGTTAAGAATTCTCTCTTTTATGATATATTAGTGAATACCGGTTCAAAGTTTCGGCAGAATAATGCCCGTATGTATGTCTTCCCATTCTGCTGTTTCTTCTCAAAGCGTTTAGTGTCTCTGTGACTGCATGACGTCTCAACTTCCTCTAGGACTTCTTCCTCTGTGTGATGTCTCATCATGTCCACCTCCATCAGCTTCTCTAGATCTACAAAGCCTGCAACATGAAATTTATTAACATTTAGCCTGTTTAATAACCCTTTGCCTCATATAAATATGTTTTCACACATTTTCAAACAGAGTAGACCCAGACCAGACGGCTCCTATAGGAGCCGTCTGATCAGGGTCTGCTCTGTTTGCTATTAGAATTTGAAAGATCTGTTTCTTTATTTTTTGATATGGCTATACTGATGTTACACCTTCTATTTTGTTATGAATATTCAGTAGGTAATGAAATTTGGAATAAACATAGAACAGGGAAAGGGATAATACTTCAAAAGTTGGACTGCTCTGTATTTAACCTTTTCCCTGTACTACAATATATTTATTCCAAATTTCAATACCTACAGAATATTCATGAAACAAATAGTTATAATGCAATAATTGGAAGGTGGAACATTGTAGCCATTTTAGAAAGTAAAGGAACAGATTTATCAATTTTCATTAGCAAACAGAGCAGACCCTGATCAGAAGGCTCCTATAGGAGCCGTCTGATCTGGGTCTACTCTCTTTGCAGAAGCGTGAAAAGGTGTTTATATGAAAGAAAGGGCTAAGAATATGACATGCTTATTTTTTATAACTATACAATCAGTCAGAGTCAAACAGTTGTAAAATTAGATCTATATTATTCAATAAGCAAACAGAGCAGACCCTGATCAGGAGCTGTCTGATCTGGGTTTACTGTGTTTGCAAAGGCATGAAAAAACGTCTATATCAGGTATATAGGGTTAAAAATGCTTACCTCCTTCATGGACCCTTAGTCCTACTCTCAAAGCTCCATATCTGAGTATATAACACAAGCGTTTACTCAGGCGACCAGCAAATGGATCTTCCTTATCCTTTTTGTCATGTGCCTTAAACATGTTTGTAATGTTTGATTTAGTGTTGATGTGAAATCAAGGTATACGTCTACCCTGAAAATAGAAAACACAGCAAAAATAGAGATTCTGGTGACACAAACTCAGTAACTGAAAACTAGTGTTGGAAATCAGTTGGGATTTTACTATCGATGATCGCGGTTCAAGCTAATTTATTAATTATCGATTGTATAATTTGTTCAGCAACTATATTTAGATATATGAACTTATTAAATATCGTAATTTGTAGCTATAATTAAACTGCTGTTCTTATAAGGAGAATATACACAGATAGGGTAGACATGGATTTTTAGGTTCCAAAATTGGTGCAAATATATGTTTTAATTTTTTTTTAACAGGGTTTTTCTCCATTTAAATTTTTTGTAAAAAAATTAACTCTTTGAAAAACTTTAGGGCCATATGGTAGTTTTGCTAGGTAGGGTCGGGTTGCCCTAAACAAACATTTTTTAGGCCCAAGGATTAAAATTAAATTGAGAAACTAATGTATCAATCTTTTCTGAAGGATAAGACGTAACCCATTCCCTCATAGGCGATTTTTAGATCTAATTATAACCTCTTTGAATAAATCTACCGAAAAGGAGCATTAACTATAGAGAAAAGGAATTTTTAGAATTTTGTGATTTGAAACCATTGTGATAAATAGAGCATTTGCTCCTATATGAGCAAATGCTCTATTTATCACAATGGTTTCAACAGGTGACTTTTTCAGAGGCGTAGAAATTAAGGCGTATTTTTGGAGGAAAATTTGCCCATCAGGCAAATGGGAAGGTATACCAGGAATGAATACCAATTAACCGATCATCGATTATTTGCAAAACAATTAATCGATTGTCTCTGATTATAGGCTTGCAATCGATTATTGATTATAATCAATCATCAGATTAACACTATACTGAAAACAACATGTTAAGATTATATATTTGTTGGATTTAACCCTTTCCTTCATATAAACTTCTTATCACACCTTTGCAAGCCTACACATTTAGGCTGTCTGATTTGGGTCTACTCTGTTTGCAATGCATGAAAAGTGTTTATATGAGGGAAAGGGTTAACCCTAGGCCTTTGAATGCCGAAAATAATTTGTCATGTGTGAATAGTCAGTGTAGACCAAGATCGATGAGAATGGCTACTAGTGCAGGAGCTCTCTGACCAGAGTCTGTTTAGTATTTCTCAATCAAAATCTATAACCTTCATACTAAATCCAATTTCAACAATCATCATCAATGATGGATCAGTCAGCATTCAAATGGAAATTTCCATAAATGAAACAGAAGAAAAGTTATCAAATGTATTACTTATGTTTCAGAAAGACCTCAAGCGCTTTTAAATACAAGTTCTGAATAAATCTGACAATAATGACTACTTAGCACATGCAGATCGAGACATAGTATGTACATGTCTAATATATGTAACTAGTTAGCATTAGTGTAAATTATAAGCAAATTCCATAAATGAAACAGAAGAAAGTTATCAAGTGCATTACTTACGTTTCAGAAAACCCTCAAGCACCTTTGAATACAAGATTTGAATAAAGTTGACAACTACAACCAATTGGTATATGTAACTGAACAAGTGTACGTTTCATTCTGTTGTGTAATCAGGTAATGTACATTGCAACATAAGATTGGCATGTTGCATAAAATAATGGTACATGTAAAGTTTGTCAAATTAATGCAGTGATTTCTACGTGACAACACAAGGGCATAAAAAATAAATGTGATTTATGAACAGCAAAAATATTTGAATCCATAATCATTGCATTTCGAGACGTACAAAGTTCATAAAATGATTTAACATCTGGAAATATGAGGAAGTAGGAAACGATTGTAAACAAATGGGAGGCAACTCGTGCGCTGCCTACCGGAAGTCATAAAACGTCATCAGTTTATGTGCCTCTTACTGCTTCCTGGGCAAAGTGAGTAGACGTGAAAATATTAAGAACATTTTATATCAATGATAATCTGCTTTAAAATTGCAAAACACCCAGTGGTTTTGACGGATACATTTACAATGAACTCCATTTTGAGTAAATTGGGTTTCAAATCGCCCCACAAATTCATGCTTAGCTCGATATTTGTGTTTGAACCAAAGACCCTGCATGAAACCTGAAAAAATACTTTCAGTGATGTATATATTTTCATATATCTACTGTCTCCTTAACTGCTTCATATCATTATGAGTTCGATTATTTAAGGCATATATGTATACTTGAAATAAAAATATTAAAGGCGAGAAACTGCAACATAGGTTGCGAAAAGGGTATAACGCTGTTAAACCATAACTGCAAGGTCTTCCAAGATTCGGGTTTCTGACTGCTACAGTAATTGTTGAAATTATTAATGTTCCTTGGCAACACCCCATACCTGGGTAAAGCATTCTTCAGAACCGCAGTTAAAAGTGTGTGGATGGGGTTGGGTCTTAAAGTCTCCAGTTCTCCAGTGAATGTTAGAATATTAATGAGTGATAGCTAAGTTAATAAACCCATTCCCAGTTTTATGTTTATTTCAATTTTCAATACCTACTGAACATTCATGGACAAAGTAGTTATTATGAAATATGGAAGGTGGAACATTGTAACCATTTTAGAAAGTAAAAAACACCTATCGAATTCCAATAGCAAACAGAGCAGACCCTGATCAGACTGCTCCTATAGGAGCCGTCTGATCTGGGTCTACTCTGTTTGCAAATGCATGAAAACACGTTCATATGAGGGAAAGGGTTAACCCATTTCCTTGTTCTATAGTTATTCCAAATTTCAATACCTACTGAATACTCATGGACGAAATAGTTATAATGAAATATGGACTTATGGTGTATTATATTGTGTAGCCATTTTAGAAAGTAAAGAAACAGACCTTTCTCTTTTCAGATTCCACTAGCAAACAGAGCAGATTCTGATCAGATGGCTCCTATAGGAACCATCTCGTCTTGGTCTACTCTCTTTGCAAATGTGTGAAAACATGTTTATATGAAGGAAAGAGTTAGCAGAAGATTGATTTAAAGTAGACAAGATCTATACATGTATAACAATCAACATATAAGCCATAGTTGGGCTTTTGAACTGACAAAGGTGTATCATATCTGATCATATGGATGTAACTGTAATATACAGCCTGGCATTGGGACAGCTACATGTACAATTTTACAAAGCATAGACAGTTTTGTGAATGAGATAAAGCCTGCCATTACATCTCTGTTATTTAAAATTCTCCAATTCAGTTGCTCTTAGATTCCAGCTTAGATGAGATAAATTACAGTGTCTGGAATCCTCAATCCTGTCTGTTAGACTTTGTGCAGGGATACAGGAGTCAGGAATTTTAAAATTTTATGATTAAATCATAAAAATATGAATATGTGAAAAAAGGGTGATAATTCAATGAGAGATCCAAAGTGGGTCATAATCGTTAAAGATATCTATACAAAGGTGACAAAATGTTTGCTATCCCTTTCCCTTATACAAACGTGTTTTAACGCATTTGCAAACAGAGTAGACCCAGATCAGACGGCTCCTAGAGGAGCCGTCTGATCAGGGTCTACTCTGTTTGCTATTAGAATTTGATCTGTTTCTTTACTTTCTAAAATTTCTACAATGTTCCACCTTCAAGAATTCTTTATAACAATTTTGTTAATGAATATTCGGTAGGTACTGAAAATTGGCCTAAATATAGAACAGGGAAAGGGCTATTGCTGATCAATAGTCATGAAAATTGTTTTCAGTAAAACTTTAGATTTATATAACACCTGGCTGTTTTCACCAGTTTGTATGCTATTTTGGATGAAATAGATTGGCCACCTGGAGGGTCCAGGAGTGGCTGCAGCGCTTACAGCAGTATGGCTGCTGATACCAAGTGACTTAGAGCAGGTTGGACTGTATATCATATCATTTTAGAAGTAAGTTTACACATTCAAATGTGCTATCAATCAGATTGATATTTATTGCAGAATGGCGCCCAAAACGGACAAACCCAAAAAGCCAACTCGTATGGTTACCAAGGACATTGGTGGCGACAAAAATGGTGGTAAAAGAACTGTCCGGATAAATCGCTTGGTATGCTGGCCTTTTGTCAACCTTTACTTTAAATTATAAAGACTCACTTGCAAACACATTTCTGACATTTGCAAACAGAATTGACCCAAATCAAACAGCTATTGTAAGATCTGTCTCTTCAGGGCATGCTTAGTTTGCTTACAAATCTGAATGTGCAGTTTATGCCATGGCCAAAAAATCAAGTGTTCACATAACAGTATCATTTAACACTTTAGGCTAGCTGATGAATATTCATGTAAGAAATAATGACATCATGAATATTGATTTTTTTTTTTTTACAATGGCATGGCAGGAAATTAGGTCATGAATGAATCTAGATATTATTTCATAAGCAAACACAGCATGCCCTGATCAGACAAGCTTCTATAGGATCTGGGTGTTACTGTACCCTGTTTGCAAAGGCATTGTTAAAACTAAAAAGGCTAACCTTATAATTGTTACTATTAATGAAATGTACAGGACATGACTGTTAAAATTGTACATGACAGGCTTTGGTTATTTATCAGGACTTTTTATACCCCCCTTTTGAAAAAATGGGGGTATATTGCTTTGCACATGTCGGTCGGTCGGTCGGTAGATCGATGGTTTCCGAATGATAACTAATAAAAGACTTGGCCTAGAATCTTCAAACATGCTGTGGTGGTTGGTCATGACAAGTAGATGACCCCTATTGTTTTTGAGGTCACTAGGTCATAGGTCAAGGTCACCATGACCTTAAATGGTGAAATAGTTTCCGATCAATAACTGCTCAAGGGTTTGGCTTGGGATCTTCAAACTTGCTGTGGTGGTTGGTCATGACCACTAAATGACCCCTATTGATTTTGAGGTCACTAGGTCAAAGGTCAAGGTCACCATGACCTTAAATAGTTAAATGGTTTCCAATCAATAACTGCTCAAGGATTTAGCTTAGAATCTTCAAACTTGCTGTGGTAGTTGGTAATGACCACTGGCTGACCCCTATTGATTTTGAGGTCACTAGGTCAAAGGTCAAGGTCACCATGACCTTAACTGGTAAAATGGTTTCTGATCAATAACTGCTCAATGGTTTGGCTTAGGACCTTCAAATTTGATTAGGTGGTTGGTCATGACAACTAGATGAGTCCTATTGTTTTTTAGGTCACTAGTTCAAAGGTCAAGGTCACCGTGACCTTAAAGGGTGAAATGGTTTGCGATCAATAACTGCTCAAGGGTTTGGCCTAGGATCTTCAAACTTGCTGTGGTGGTTGGTAATGACCACTAGATGATCCCTAATGTTTTTAGGTCACTAGGTCAAAGGTCAAGGTCACCATGCTCTTAACTGGTGAAATGGTTTGAGATCAATAACTGCTCAAGGGTTTGGCTTAGAATCTTCAATATTGCTGCGGTAGTTGGTCATGACAACTGGATGAACCCTATTGTATTTGAGGTCAAAGGTCAAGGTCACCATGACCTTAACTTGTAAAATGGTTTCTGATCAATAACTGCTCAAGGGTTTGGCTTAGGATCTTCAAATTTGCTGTAGTAGTTGGCCATGACCACTGGATGATCCCTATTGATTTTGAGGTCACTAGGTCAAAGGTCAAGGTCACCATGACCTTAACTGGTAAAATGGTTTCCGATCAATAACTGCTCAAGGGTTTGGCTTAGGACCTTCAAATTTGCTTAGATGGTTGGTCATGACAACTGGATGACCCTTATTGTTTTTAGGTCACTAGGTCAAAGGTCAAGGTCTCCATGCCCTTAACTGGTGAAATGGTTTGCGATCAATAACTGCTCAAGGGTTTGGCTTAGGATCTTCAAATTTGCTGTAGTAGTTGGCCATGACCACTGGATGATCCCTATTGATTTTGAGGTCACTAGGTCAAAGGTCAAAGTCACCATGACCTTAACTGGTAAAATGGTTTCCGATCAATAACTGCTCAAGGGTTTGGCTTAGGACCTTTCAAATTTGCTTAGATGGTTGGTCATGACAACTGGATGACCCTTATTGTTTTTAGGTCACTAGGTCTAAGGTCAAGGTCTCCATGCCCTTAACTGGTGAAATGTTTTGAGATCAATAACTGCTCAAGGGTTTGGCTTAGAATTTTCAAACTTGCTGTGGTGGTTGGTCATGACAACTAGATGACCCCTATTGATTTTGAGGTCACTAGATCAAAGGTCAAGGTCACCATGACCTTAACTGATGAAATGGTTTCCAATTAATAACTGCTCAATGGTTTGGGTCGGGAGCTTCGAACTTGCTGTGGTAGATTTGACCACTAGATGACCCCTATAGTTGTTGAGGTCACTAGGTCAAAGGTCAAGGTCACCATGACCTTAATATGAGAAATGTTTTCAGATCGATAAATGATCAGTGGTTTGGCTTAGGATCTTCAAAGTTGCTGTGGTGATTAGTCATGACCGCTAGATGACCTCCATAGTTGAGGTCACTAGATCAAAGGTCAGGGGGTCTGGGGGTATACATGTTTTACAAACATCTCTTGTTTAAAGTGAATTTTAGCCGTTATTGGGCTATGTTCCCAAGGGCAATAAGTGCTTGTTTTTTCCCCTCAATTTTGATTGAAAAAATCCTGATTCAGAGATAAAAGTGTATAGCCTCATTAGCCTGAAAATTCAGTTTGGACCAAAACCTCTAAAGTTCACAGCGATTTTTTCCCCTATATAACTGGTACCGTAAAATGGACCCTGTCACAATTTGAAACGGACCTTCACAATTTACAAGCAGGGTCCGTCGGACCCATTCACAAAGCTGTTCAATTATTTCACAATCGGCCTTTTACTTTGTACTTTCACCAATTTTTTTACCAATATTTACATCGCTATATTCCCCTTTGCAAAGTTATGTATCTCAAACGGTTTCTTGGGATAAAGTCCGAGGTATTCAAATTTCGTATCGCTTTTCTTTACACGTCTCGGATGCTTTTACAAGAATATGAATAAAACGTATGCGTCTCGGTCCGCAAATTTATATTCGGACGAAAATTCTTTCAAAAGGTGAATAACAATTTTTGTAACAACACCGATACTGTTTTCACAATTTTGCCAAAACGACGCTAATTTTTCACAATTCAAGGGGTACAGGACCCATTCACAATCCCTGGAAAAAAATCGCTGGTTCATAAACCACAGACCAGGAACAGACAGCTCCTACAGGAACTTTCTGATCTGGGTCTACTGTTTGTTTATGAATTTTAGAGGTTTTCCTACAGGAGCTTTCTGATCTGGGTCTACTGTTTGTTTATGAATTTTAGAGGTTTTCCTACAGGAGCTTTCTGGTCTGGGTCTACTGTTTGTTTATGAATTTTAGAGGTTTTGGTCTGACCGGGTTTATTGTGTTTACAATGGACATTAAATTTTGTAGGAGGGAATTTGTTGAAATCTTCTTGCATCTAAAAAATTCCCAAATCAGACAAAATTCCCAATTTCAAGGGTATGGGTCATCTTCCTTGCTAGTTGCAGCAAGTAATGGCATTTTTTTAAAAGTGAAGACCAAGATCAGGTTCTGCACAGTTTAACATCATACCTTTTCATATTGATTGGATAACTGAATCAATTGTTAATGAATGGATTACTGGATCTGTTGTTAATGAATGGACTACTGGATCTGTTGTTAATGAATGGCTTACTGGATCTGTTGTTAATGAATAGATTACTGGATCTGGTGTTAATGAATGGCTTACTGGATCTGGTGTTAATGAATGGCTTACTGGATCTGTTGTTAATGAATAGATTACTGGATCTGGTGTTAATGAATGGCTTACTGGATCTGGTGTTAATGAATGGCTTACTGGATCTGGTGTTAATGAATGGCTTACAGGATCTGGTGTTAATGAATGGCTTACAGGATCTGTTGTTAATGAATGGCTTACTGAATCTGTTGTTAATGAATAGATTACTGGATCTGTTGTTAAATCAATGGTGAACAACAGTTGAAATTCACTATCTTGAACTTCAAGGGACCATACAAAGTTCTCCGATTTCTATTCTGGACAATTTCTCAAGTTCACAACTTATTGCAGGTCTAAAGTAATGCAAAAAGCTCCTGTAGGAGCTTTAAGCATTACTTTGGATTCTCATTAAGCTGTCACACGTGTTTCTAGATATGCAGTGATACATTACAACAATGTAACAAAATTGTTTTGTAAATTTTGGAAGGACTGAACTTTTACTTTGAGTGAAATTTCGAGTTATCAGAGTTTGAAATATCAAAGTTCAACTAAATTCCGCATGCAGAGTCTTAATGTTTTTTATTCCAAAGAATATTTTTGTTATATTAAATACTTGAAGATAGAATAACTAAAGTTGATTATAATTTCAGTCTAGATATTACCCAACTGAAGACAGGCCCAGAAAGATCAGGTCTAGGAAGAAGGCTTTCTCTCAGCACAAGAGGAAGTTGCGATCTTCCATCACCCCAGGAACTGTTCTCATCACAGTTGCCGGCAGACACAAGGGAAAGGTTCGTCTAATTTAAGGTTTTTTGTTTTTTTTATGCTCCCCACTTCTGAAGAGGGAATGGATGAAGGTTGTGTCAAGGAATTAAGATTTATCAGTCTCTGTCACACTTGAGTCAAGCAAAACTCCCAAAGCCAACTTAGCTTCTACCTAGAGTTATGAAACTATAAAATCTGTATATATAACACTTTCCTTCTCATAAACAAGTTTTAAAGCATTTGCAAACATATAGGAGCCGTCTGATCAGTGTCTGCTCTGTTTGCTAATGGAATTTGAAAGATACGTTTCTTTACTCTCTAAAATGTCTACAATGTTCTACCTTCAATATTTTAATATAACTATTTTGTCCATCAATATTCGGTAGGTATTGAAATTTGGAATAAACAGGGAAAGTGTTGATTTATAATCTATGCTCGGTTATGCTAGAGTCGAGGCCCTTGTCATAGGTCTACTATACAGCCTTTTAATGCAAGTTGGGTCTTTAAGGACATTCCTAGTTGTAAAAATATTAATTAGCAAGGAAGAATATTAGCAAGCACTTTCCATGCAGAATTCTAATTGCTGTGGTAACAATTTGCTGTGGTGAAAAATTGTTCATCCATGCAGAATTGTATTTGCTAGATGAAAAAAAAAATTCTAAGTTTGCATCTTCGATTTCATAATTCTACAGAAATGTGTCTTGGTCGATGGCTCAGTTTCAAAATAATTTCAATTGCCAATCAAACCTTTTCTGGCGTCTACATGGGTCTGTTAAAAGGACCCATTCTCAATGCAAATAGTGAACATTTTTTCCCAATTATGGTGAAAATCCTAATAATTGCTGAATTTTATTAAATTGCTAAAATGTGCAAAATAATGCTACCATAACTGGGGCTAGTTTTCCATATGGGTCAATGGTTCTAGAGATGTGTTCTGTGCACGGAACAATGCTATTTGTTTTGTACACAGAAAAACGTCTAGTCTTTCTCCACCTGTTATTAGCTAATGTTGTGACAGAAATACTGTTAAAATGATGTAAAACCATAAAAACAATTTCATTTCATACTTTAACAGCATCACCCCTGTGACAATGCCTGTGTTTTCAGTACAATGTATATAGCTGCAGCGATATAAGAAAATCTTATCTCAAAATGTCACAGTTTGTTGTTCCTGATGATTTATTTAGCAAGTTGCTGCTATCGTGAACCATTTGCTTGAATACAATGTACATGTATATGGAAGATTTGGGGGGCATTCCATGTTCTATGGACACAAATGCTATGAAGTTGTTTTTTTTCTCTTTCAGAGGGTCGTGTTTCTCAAACAGCTCAACTCCGGTCTGCTTTTGGTGACCGGTAAGTCCTTATACCCCCATTATGTGCTTTACTAGAATGTGGTACAGTTTTGCTTGAATGATCAAATTATTAAAGTAGGGAAGTGGTCATATTGGTGAACCAGATCAAACGGCTCTTTTAACCCTTTCCCTGTTCTGTGTTTATTCCAAATTTCTGTACCTACTGACTATTCATGGACAAAATGGTTATAATGAAATATGGAAGGTGGAACATTGTAACCATTTCAGAAAGTAAAGAAACATATCTTTCAATTTACACTATAGGAGCCGTCTAACAAACAGAGCAGACCCTGATCAGACGGCTCCTATAGGAGCCGTCTGATCTGGGTCTACTTTGTTTGCAAATGTGTGAAAACACGTTTATATGAAGGAAATGATTAAACAGGGTCTTCTATTTGCTGCTATGTCTGCCAGAGTTAAACTTTTCAAAATGATGTCAAATAATCTGGCTTACCATTCACCACTTTCTCTCTATCCTTGTATTATCGATCACCCAGACTTTGAATAGGGATATGTAATCAAAGCAAGTGATTTACTTTTGAATCCCTCTCCTGGTTAACCCTGTACATTAAATAACCACCTTTTCATGCCTTTGCAAGCAGAATAGACCCAGATAAAAGAGCTTTTATAGGAGCCGCCTGATCAGGGTCTGCACTGTCTTCCAGTGAAATAACATAGATATGATTGTACAGTTTCTGCCATTGTAAAATATTCCCTTGGTCATATTGCCATTACAACACTTCTGCTAATTAATATTCGTGATGTCAATATTTCTTACTATGCCAATAGCCTGGTTCGCCATGCATACATGCCAGCATGGTCCATGCTTGAACCCCTTACATCAGATGGTAGGAGTCATCTATTGAGGCCAGTCTAAGGATCTGCTTTGTTTGCTTATCAAATTGTTTAGATGTGATTCTACAATTTTCTACTATTGCCAAAATCTCCTGTGAAAACATGCCATCAAAAAGACCCGTCTATGTTCTTACATGAATATTCATGGAGTATAATATCTATAGAATATTCTGAACAAAACGTTTTGAAAGGCATCATTCTACATTGGGGATTCTAGATTTCAGATGCATAATCTGCTTTACACATGTTTGATTGGTAGCTTAACCCTTCGCTTGCTATTCACATCAATATACGTACCTGTAAATAGTGAAGACCCAGATATGACAGCTCCTGCAGGAGCTGTCTCATCAGGGTCTGCACTATTTACAAGTTGATTGCGCAACCAGTGCACTCCACAGCAGGGATTGCACAGCGAAATACTTGTACACAGTGAAGATATGTGTAATTATACAACAGGGCATGGGTATAGAAGGAGACATGTATTTTAAAATCCAGCAAGCAAAGGGTTAAAGCAGGTCTGAAGTAATTCAGATAACTCATGTAGGGGCTTTATTGTATTACTTTTGACCTGCATTAATAAGTAACCATCTATGTGTATTAATTTTCATATTTTTGGATCAGTATTTTATTGTTTTACATGTATTCCTACTTTGAAAAGCGATTGTGGTGTATGCTTAAACATCTGCACCCCAGCCAACTAAAAGTGTCATAGTATTTTCACAATAGTTTGATAAAACTTGCATTGGAAACCGTAAATAAATTGACAAGTAGAACTTTCTGTATCATGATGGAACACGTGTTTGTTTGACAGGTCCCTACCACCTGAATGGCTGCCCACTGAGAAGGATCAACCAGATTTACGTGATTGCCACAAAGACCAAGATGGACATCAGCGGGGTGAAGATCCCTGACAGAGTAAATGATGAGTACTTCCGTCGCACCAAGCTGAAGAAGCCTAAACACAATGAGGGCGAGATCTTTGATACCAAGAAAGAAGTAAGAAGTGTACAGATTGGAATTTATAGTACTTATACAGTTTGGTTCCGATTTTTTTCTCAAGCATCTGATTGGTTAAATTTTGAGCTTGCTCAAAATCTGGCCAATCAGTTGCTTGAGCTTGGGACTTAAGCAGAAAGATTTTATAAACATGAGGTCTGGTCTTTTGAAAAGTAATAACTAGGCATTTCAAAGAACAAACTGGTTTATTTGTTTAGTTCATTCTGATTTCATATATCGTAATTGCCCCATAATATTCAGCATGGCAAACTTATTAGGGCCCTGCATTGAAAATGCAGGAGCCCTATAGGAATCACATTTTCTGTCTGCCCATCAACAATTTTGATGTGACGCAATAACTCAAACAGTACTTCACATATTGATTTCATATTAAGGGCATATGCTTAGTATCATCAGAGGAAGATGCCTAGATAATAGTTTTTGGGTTGAATCAGATCACTATGTCTAGAGTTATCTACCCTTGATTACAGGACCCTCTCTTACTGGAGTCAGTTTTCTGGTTTAATAGGCAAATAGTGCCAGCCCAGATCACAGTTGGTATAGTAGCTGTTAGGTTAGGGTCTACATTGTCATGATCCAAGAGTTTCATATTAACCCCTTCCCTGTTCTGTGTTTATCCAACTTTCAATACCTACTGAATATTCATTGACAAAATAGTTAGGCCTATATTGAAATATGCAAGGTGGAATATTGTAGCCATTTTAGAAACTAAAGAAACATGTCCATAAAATTCCATTCAGAGCAGACCCTGATCAGACGGATCCTCTAGGAGACGTCTGATCAGGGTCTACTCTGTTTGCAAAAGCGTGAAAACAAGTTTATATGAGGGAAAGGGTTAAAGTTCAGAAAATAGATTTGACTTATTCCACTTTACATACTGAAAGAGGGGAGGGAAGAATGAGTGTCCTTCAAGAGAACCTGCCTTTGTTGACCATAATATGAATATATAAGGAGGTTAATAAGAGCAGATGGTTTGTATAAAACTGGATGAAAGTAATGCAGAAGCTTTCAGCATAACATTCGTCCTGCATTAAGCAACCACCTGTCTTAAATACTGAGAATTAGCTGGTCACTGTAGAAAGGTTTCACTGTGTTAAAGAAATCTGAACTGCAACTTTAATAATGCCTGTTCAACTTCCATTGTCTCCTAGTGACGCATTTTGTCACCTCTGTAAAAGTAACATTTTAAAACATTGTGATAAATAGAGCATTTGCTCCATAGGAGCAAATGCTCTATTTATCACAATGGTTTCAAAACTACACAATTCTAAAAGTCTACTTTTCTTTAGTAAATGCTCCTTTTCAGTAGATTTATTCAAATAGGTTGGCCCTGGGTCTAAAAATAGTCTTAAGAGGGAATGAGTTCAATAGATATGACGACAGAAATTCTTAAGAAATAGACATATCAGCGTCTTTGTGGCATCACGAAATACTTAACTGTTTACCCACGGATACACATGTACTGTCATTTGCAAACAGGGTAGACCCAGATCAGAGTGACTCCCAAAGGAGCCCTATGATCAGAGTCTGCAGCGTTTGTCATTCAAAATCCTGTAGCAAATTTTAAGCTTTCCATGCTGAATGGACTCTATATAAATAACCCTTTCCTCCATAGGCTAATTTTAGACCCAACTTCTTTGAATGAATCTCCCAAAAAGGATCATTTACTAGAGAAAAGGAAAATGTTATAATTGTGTATTATAGAAACCATTGTGATAAATAGAGCATTTGCTCCTATGGAGCATATGCTCTATTTATCACAATGGTTTCAAGAAGTGACTATTACAGAGGCGTAGAAAGGCGTATTTATGGAGGAAAGGGTTAAACACTGATTGGCTGTATCACTGATAATTCAGAGTTGAAAGGGTTCATAAAGAAATGTGTGTATTCACTATTGGTTTGTTGTGATGGGTGTTGATGTCAGCTAATATAGGAATTTTGTCGTCGTCTCCGTCGTGCTCTTTTGGAAAGTAGACAAGAAACTTACTGATCTATCAACAAACCCTATCTTATTGGTACTTATTAGAACGAGCTTGGACAGACGAATCTTATATGTAGGTACCAACAAGATAGATTTTGTTGAGAAATTTAGAAGATATAATTATATAGTAATATATTAGTACTTGGTAGCCTTGTTTACAACTTTCTTCAGGTTAGTTCTTCCTCTATGTTACAGGAATACACAGTTTCAGCTGAGCGCAAGGAAGACCAGGTGGCCGTTGACAAACAGATCACAGAGGTCATCCGCAAAAACCAGGACAAGAAATATTTATTTGCCTACTTGGGAGCCATGTTTTCCCTGGGTAACAAACAGTACCCACACAAAATGGTGTTCTAAATGTCGCTAGAATTAAAATGTGGTACATTAAAGAGAAAAAAGAGAATGTGTGTCCGGTCTTTTCTGTTTTGCAGCCTTTGGGTAATTAATCAGTTTTATGGAAGAAAATTCTTGTTATGATTGTGGTACATTGTTTGGCAGGTTTGTGACCCATGCTACATCAATATTTTGGTTTCGAGTAGTAACTTTAGTTTTTAAAGGCATATTTCTCTCAGACTTAGTGTGCAGATAGCTTGTATGAAGAGTGAAGACAAAGGTTGGGGTATGTTTGGGCTCAAAGTCAAGGTGGCTTATAAACCCTCAATCGCTTAGCACCTCACGCTGTGGATTAGAACCCCTGTCTGGGCATTTGGATTTTTCATGTATGGAAGCCCTCCAGCTGGCTTGTGGTAGGTCGGCGTTTCTACCTGGATGTTATTCTATGCACAAAACCATGCAATTTGTTCCGTGCACAGAACCTCCGTAGTCTTCCTGCATCTGTAATTAGCTGGACGTCGTGATATGACTGAAATACTGTTACAACTACCTAAAACCCAATCAATACCAATACCAAACTTAGTTATTAACCCATTACTTCATAAATACACTTTACTACGCCTTTTGTAAACAGAATAGACCCAGGGCATGTTTGAGCCTATTCTAGAGTGCACTTTATTCCGAACGAATGACTTGTCCGTTAACTTGCGACCAACATACAATTTAGGAAATTGTAGTTTGCAGGAACAAATTGTGGCCTAGCGTTTTCAGATGCATATTCAGTTAAACCTGGATACTACGAAATAAGTATTGGTAATGAAGACTTTTTGTCTTTGTAGGCAGGTGGCTGCTTAATGCAGGGTGGAAGTCATGTAGAAAGCTCTACGAGGAAAGCTTTCACCCTGCATTATGCTGTCAATAATGGTACCTATTTGAGTGTTCGTAGTATCGAGATTTTACTTATCAACTTGACCCTTTCCTTCATATACACGCCTTTGCAAACAGTACTCGGTATACCCAGACCAGACTGCTCATCAAGGAGCCGTTTAATCAGGGTCTACTGTTTGCTTATGAAACTGTAAACGGTCTGGCTCTACAATTTCTACCCATACCAAAGAATCCTGTGTACACGTGCTATTATAAAAATTCAGCCAATAATTATATCCCCTCTTCAAAGGAAGTGGGGAGCTATATTGGAATCGAGCGTGTCTTTGTGTCCGTCCGTCCGGAGCATTACTCCTAAAGTATTGTAGGCACAACTGTGAAGTGCAGTCAAATTCATTTTTGAGGAGTTGTTCCCCTTAGTTACTTTTCAGAAGCAATTTTTTGTTCGGAGCATAACTTCTCAAGTAGTGTAGGCACAACTGTGAAACTTTATAAACTATGGATAGAGGGTGATGAGAGGATGTGCAGTCAACCCTAGTATGCAATAAGGAAACGGAGCAAACCCGGATCAGACGGCCCGTACAGGAGCTGTCTGATCTGGGTCTAATCTTTTTGCATTTGTGTGAAATGATGTTTAAATATAAGGGAAAAGATTAATATAATATGACGAATGTTATGCAGAAAGCCCTTGTAAAAGCTTTCTGCATAACTTTCCTCTTACATTGAGCTACAATTGCCTTTAACCCTTCGCTTGCTATTCACGTCAATATACGTACCTGTAAATAGTGAAGACCCAGATGAGACAGCTCCTGCAGGAGCTGTCTCATCAGGGTCTGCACTATTTACAAGTTGATTGTGCAACCAGTGCACTCCACAGCAGTGATTGCACAGCGATATACTTGTACACAGTGAAGATATATGTAATTATACAACAGGGCATGGGTAAAGAAGGAGAACCGTATTTTAAAATTCAGCAAGCGAAGGGTTAAGACCCACAGCAAACCTCTTTTTGTGGTCCCAGTAGAGAAATTTTACTGTGTAATATTGCGAATAAACATAGAGGTCCAGATAAGACACCTAATGTTTTTTTAAAGAATAACTGCTGTATTTCTCCACCAAACTATGTTGTGACCACTCTTTAGAAATGTCTCGACAAGGCGATTCTGAAGAGTGATCTCATCATTATTCATAGGGTTTAACCCATTACCTCATAGGCTATTTTTAGCTCACCAGAGCACAAAGTGCTCAAGGTGAGCTTTTGTGATACCCCTGTGTCCGGCGTCCGTCGTCCGTCTGTCCGTCTGTCCGTCTGTCCGTCTGTCCGTCAACAATTTCAAACGACTTCTTCTTTGAAACCGACTGCCCAATTGTAACCAAACTTGGTCAGATACATACTGTTGGTGGGTGCTTCAAAATGTGTTAAAAGATAGTGGGTGGGGCTATCGGTCTTGTTGCCATGGCAACCATACACAATATCTATAAAAATCTTCTTCTCCAGAATGACTGGTCCGATTTGAATATAGTTTTCACCAAAATGTTTTTCAGTTGATAGACTTCAAAAGTTGTTAAAAGAATTTTGATCCGGCAAAAAACATGGCCGCCAGAGGGCGTGGTCATTTTTTCCGTATATGGTAATATGGAATTTTCATAGGAAAATCTTTAAAAATCTTCTTCTTTGAAACTATAAAGCCTAGACCTTTGATATTTGGTATGTAGCATGATCTTATGGTCCTCTACAAAGATTGTTCAAATTATGGCCCCCGGGCCAAAAATAGCCCCGCCCAAGGGCTTATCAGTTTTTCATAGGAAAATCTTTAAAAATCTTCTTCTCTGAAACTGTAAGGCCTAGACCTTTGATATTTGGTATGTAGCATGATCTTATGGTCCTCTACAAATGTTGTTCAAATTATGACCCCCGGGCCAAAAATGGCCCCGCCCAAGGGCTTGTCAGTTTTTCGTAGGAAAATCTTTAAAAATCTTCTTCTCTGAAAATGTGAGGCCTAGACCTTTGATATTTGGTATATAGCATGATCTTATGGTCCTCTACAAATATTGTTCAAATTATGATCCCCAGGCCAAAAATGGCCCCGCCCAAGGGCTTGTCAGTTTTTCATAGGAAAATCTTTAAAAATCTGTTCTCAAACTGTAAGGCCTAGACCTTTGATATTTGGCATGTAGCATGATCTTATAGTCCTCAACAAAAGTGGTTCAAATTATGATCCCCAGGGCCTAAAATGGCCCCGCCCAAGGGCTTATATCAGTTCTTCATAGGAAAATCTTTAAAAATCTTCTGTTCTCAAACTGTAAAGCCTAGACCTTTGATATTTGGCATGTAGCATGATCTTATGGTCCTCTATAAATATTGTTCAAATTATGACCCCAGGGCCAAAAATGGCCCCGCCCAAGGGCTTATCAGTTTTTCATAGGAAAAACCAAGGTTGTCCACATGATTTCTTGTGGTCAAAAATGCCCCCCCCCCTCCTTGGAGTTATCTCAGGTGAGCGCTTCAGGGCCTCATGGCCCTCTTGTTAGATACAACCTCTTTGAATAAATCTACCGAAAAGGAGCATTAACTAAAGAAAAGGAAAATTTTAGAATGTTATAGTTTGAAACCATTGTGATAAATAGAGCATTTGCTCCTATAGGAGCAAATGCTCTATTTATCACAATGGTTTCACAAAGTGACTTTTACAGAGTCGTCAAAAGCCGTCAATATCAGGGAATGGGTTAATGGAGAAATTGCGATCTTTTGCTCTGAACAAAGCTGTGTTGAAAAGCAGGTGGTTGCTTAATGCAGGACGACAGTTAATGCAGTGAGTAATTACTGTGATCCGTATGGTATTCACAAAATGCTGTACATGTATATTGTCTTAACCCATTCTCTCGTAAAAACGCTTTTCACACCTTTGCAAACAGAGTAGACCCAGATCAGACGATCCCTGTAGGAGCCGTCTGATCAGCGTCTGCTCTGTTTGCTTTTGAAATAATAGCACATCTGCATTTCTACATTTTCTTCCAAATCCCAAAACGCACCGTTTACACATGCCATAAGAAAACAATCAAAATGTCATTATTTCTTGCATGAATATTCATCGTGAAAATTATTATTAATTATCCCATTCCCTCATATTGACGACTCCGTAAAAGTCGCTTCGTGAAACCATTGTGATAAATAGAGCATTTGCTCCTATAGGAGCAAATGCTCTATTTATCACAATGGTTTCAAACTACACAATTCTAAAAAATTCATTTTCTCTAGTTAATGCTCCTTTTCGGTATACTTATTCAAAGAGGTTGTATCTAAAAATAGCCTATGAGGTAATGGTTATAAAGGTGCCCCTCCAGATTGATATTAGGTCAAACGGAACCAGTAGGTCGAGTGTACGGTGCCCATGGTTTATCCGAAAATGGCATGTTTAATCTTCCTTTCACCGTGGACACCACTGGTCTATATCATACAGTAAAACCTCTCTATAACAGCCACTAAATTACGTCATGTATTTTGTGTTAAATGCAGGTGGTTGATTAAAGCAAGTTGAAAGTAAAACAGAACGCTCATATATAGGAGCGTTCTGTTTTACTTTCACCATGCTTTAAGCAGTTACCAGCCCTAAATATCAACTAATTAACACAATTTAGTGGCCGTTATAGAGAGGTTTTACTGTAGTCACAAACAGGATGACTATGACAATGGGTGAAATATGGATATTAGTATGGCCTTGATTTACTCAAAACAACTGTGCAAGTTAATGGAATTTGAAAGATATGTTTATAAAATGGTTGCTGTGTTCCACCTTCCGTACTTCATTACATATAGAACTATTTTGTCCATGAATATTAGTAGGTAATGCAATTTGGACTAAATATATAACATGGAAAGGGTTAATAAACTAGCATCTTATTTTCTTCACCAATCCCTAACCTAATTAGAACCAAAGAGAGAAATTGATAACACAATTTGAGAAAGAAATCGATGTGTAGTATATATTTTTATGCCCCCAGATCAGATCCGGGAGGGGGGGGGGGGGTATTGTTTTTTGCCCTGTCTGTTTGTCCGTTTGTTTATTTCTCACCAGCTTGTTATATAAAATTATAAAACTGCGTGTATTATTTATATTATAGTATAACCTAGTTATAGTTCGATTTCGAGTGCTAAGCCTTGACTGCACTTTTCTATTTATAGAAGTTGCAACCATTCTAATTTATGGGTAAGTGGACAATGATTGTCACACGAAGCAACCACCTGCTTTTTAAGACCCCTATATTCAATAAATGAATAGCCGCTTAGGAAAAGTTCTACTGTATAGAATGTTTTGTAGAGATTTTAAACAGAATGGAACAGAATTATTGAAAGAACTTAACCCTTTCCCTCATATAAACGTGTTTTCACGCATTTGCAAACAGAGTAGACCCAGATCAGACGGCTCCTAGAGGAGCCGTCTGATCAGGGTCTACTCTGTTTGCTAATAGAATTTCAAAGATCTGTGTCTTTACTTTCTAAAATGGCTACAATTTTTCATCTTCCATATTTCGTTATAATCATTTTATTTATGAATATTCAGTAGGTATTGAAATTTGGAATGAACACAGAACAGGGAAAGGGTTAAGTTATACCGTTCATCGTCACAAAACACTAAACTCGTGTATACATGTAGCAATACACTTTTATAAGTGAGATTACAGTAAACCCTGTCTAAAGCGGTCGTTAAAAAGAGACAGAATAATGGGTCTGCAAGGCCGGTGGTAACTTAATGCGATCCAAAAGTAATGCAGAGCTTTCTGAATTACTTTTGCATTGCATTAAGCAATCACATGCTTTTAAGACTCCTATGTTCAATAAATAAATGGTCGCTTAAGACAGGTTCTAATGTACTAAGTTTCATTACAAGCCGGAAGTAATAAAAGCATTTTATAAGAGTTGTTGCGTGTCTATTAAACGTACTTATAATTTAGCTGGTTTTTTTTCCTTCTCTCAAATGTATATGGTACGTTAGCTTGTTTATTATTTATTTTTTTTACATATATGAACGTTTTAAAACTTTCATGAGGGTAATTCATTTAAACATTCATGGTTTACAAAAATAATGTTTTTTTATATTTTCTTTTCTTAACTCTTTCGCTTTCGTTTCTTTCGAAACCGTGACGTCTTTAGCAACCAGTCTGGATCCAGATAGGACTAACTCGGCATATTTGACTACATGTATTTGCGATTCGATTAAGCTTTTGAAAAACTACTGGCCCAGCGTCGAACAGCTCATCTGGGTCCCAGCTGTTTGCAAATGCGAGCCAGGCAATGGGATAAGGGTATACCTTCAGCACTGCCTTAATCCTTTCCCTGTTCAATATTCATATAAGAAATAATGACATCATGGATATTTATTTGCTGATTTTTTTATAATGTAAAATGTCCTAGGGGAATATTTGATTTGACAAAAACCGTAGAATCAGGGTCCATGCTTATAAAACTTTTAGTTGAGTCTGAGTTCGTTCTCAAGTTTTTGATTGGTCAGATTTGAGCCTTTGGCTCAAATCTGACCAATCAAAAGCTTGAGAACTCAAAACTGACCAATCAAAAGCTTGAAAATGAAACTCAGACTCAACTGAAAGCTTTATAAGCATGGACCCAGATCTTGTCAAAAACAATCAGAGTAAACCCTGGTCAGCCGTATAATCTGGGTCTTCTCTGTTTGCAAAGGGGTAAATATGCGTTTACAAGTATGAAGATAAAGGCACCCAAGACCCCCAAAATAGACCTAATATATGTGGTTGCTCTAGAGGGCTTTTTCTGTACTTCAAACAGTGACATAAAAGGCGAATAGAGGATGCCCAATGGTTTGTTTTGATCTACAGTTCTACACTGTTTGCAAAGTTCCGAAGTAATATTTTCTCGTTTATCCTCTAGAACAGGTGACATATTAATATTCTCTTGAGCAGGCGACATGTCCCCTTTACAGCGGTGACATATCTATATGTATTCATATAACCTTGAGCAGGCAACATATTCGTATAATTTTGAGCAGGCGATATATTATACATGTATTATCCTCTAGAGCAGGAGGCGACTATTTATATAATCTTGAGGAGGCAACATATTCGTATAATCTTGAGCAGGCGACAATTAGCCGTTAGAGCAGGCAACATTTACGTAACATCATACAGTAGACGACATATCGAGAAACTATAAATAACTACATTATACACATAATCATTTTAAACCGAGCCAAAGTCGACATACATGTATACATACACCAGAATGTTCGACCAAGCGAGGCATGGGTGTAATGTAAGCATAGAATGACTTCACAAGTAAGTAGATTTATACACAATACTTTCATCCCTTAATGTCTCAGAGTTCCACCACTTTCTGAAATTAATGTACAGTTTTAGATAGTTTCTTTCGCCATTCAACACGGGGAAACACGACTTAACCGTAACACAATTTAGCACAGCTTATAACCACATGTGTTGTTTTCAACTCGTCTTTTTATTATTATTATGTGTGTGTTATTGTATGGATTCGTGGATTCGTGTGATGCTGATATTTAGCATCCACTATATATAGAATTGTTTTATATATTTTAAATGTGCTGTTATATAAACTGCATATAGATAATGGTGATTTGATTGTTTTAATATGATGGGTTTTCCCAATGGAAAATACCGCAAAATCGAAAGGAACTTTAAATCAGACAAATACTAAACTGGATGGATATCGGTCATGGGGGCAGGTTGCAGCTAATACAAGGATAAAGTCATGCAGAAAGCTCCTTAAATTTATGAGCTCCTGCATTAAAGCAGCTCCCTGCCTAAAAGTATTTAAGCCCGGGTTTTACTGTATACTAAATGTACGATGACCTTAACCCTTTCACCGCCGCAGTCGCATAAATGCACCACGACAAATAGTGCAATCCCAGATCAGACGCCGCCTTTTCAAGGCGGTGTCTGATCACGGACTTCACTATTTGTCTCAATCTCTATTTCTATATATGTGCTTTATTCCTTTGAAATTTGCATTTATTTATCTCATTTCCTTATTTTACTGAATGAGTTAACAAACTTGGATTGCAGGCGACACTTAGAAATTTGGCGCCGAAATGGTTAGCTACAAAATTGTCAATTTGGCATTACGGTTTATCATAAGTTAACTCTTTCCCTCATGAATATTTAACAATAATTCCTGACTTTATGAATATTCATTAACTGAATTGTTACAATGGTCACTGAACAAAGGCATTTTACTGTACATGTATAATCAGATTTATGTTATGCCATTTAAAGCAAACAGAAAATACCCTAATCAGACGGTTACTATAGGAGCCTTTTGATCTGGGACTACTCTGCAAAAGTTTCAAAAGTCGTCTCTATGGGAAACTATATTTAAGCATAACTATTGAAAAAAGAAAGATCCTTTGTCCATATATGGTTTCAAATCACTAGCAAACAAGTCGGGATGCTATAGAAACCTATTTAGAGTTTGGCGAAGATTTTCGACCAATCATCAAGCCGGAAATTTTAAAAAATATACCCTATTTAATTGTCAAGAGTTAGAGATTTGGCGAGACTTTCATTCTTAATTCACTTAATGAACAGGATTTACCGACTTACCAATAAAACTTGGCTCAGCGGAAACGTTAGTTTACGTGCACAGCACAGCAGCTGAGAGGTTAAGGACCCTGTTAACTGAACATATTTAATCACAAGACCCAACATGTGATTTAATCGATATTGGACCCCGGTTTGCTAATAAAAAGTTTTGGGTTTTCAGACTTGTTTAGGGCATCAGTTAATCATTTACTCCATTAATACGCAGTTCTACGCCTTTTCAGACAGAGTAGACCCTGATCTATAGGGGCAGTCTGATCAGGGTCTGCTCCGTTTGCTTAATATGAAACAATACAGATATGATTCTGCCGTTTCTGTCGTTTCCAACGCTTCCTTTGTTAATGTGTCATTTTAAAAATTAAACTAATTAATAGTCATGATATCATTATTTCTTACATGAATATTCATGGAGAAAATGATTAACATCATTTTACATGGTTAATGTCAAAGCCTAGGTTTTGTGAATAAGTTATTGTCTCAATGTAGCCTTTTCAATGTGAAACCTTTTACTCCATGAATATTAACCCATTTGTTCCCAGTGGATTCTTCCATGTTTATATAATGGATTAGTCTATCTTTTATCTTAGGGATGTCTGGTCTAAATTTTCATTTTGGTTTTGTTTTATATTGAATTTCCTATCAGCAAACAGTGTAGACTCTGATCAGACGCCGCATTATGCGGCGTCTGATCAGAGTCTACACTGTTTGCCTACGTCCCATATATGGGATCGTGGGAGAAAATGGGTTAACTGTAACAAATAATGTAAATATGCATATTAAGATTAATTTTCCTATTATTTATATATGAACACATGAACATGTTTTGACTCTGGTAAAAACTGATGAACCAGATCTACATAATTCCATTAGCAAACACGCCAGAGTTTGATCAGACGACCCCTACAAGGGCCGTCCGTCCTTGATCTACTCTGTTTGTAAGTGCATGTATACAAAAATGTCTATATATGGAGTAAAGGGTAAAACGTTGACATTGTTACACAGACAAACAGTGTACTAAGCAATAAAACAATTGTAAATGAAGTTATTATGTTTCTTCTTTTCCAGAGGGCCAACACAGATCTACAGCCTTTGTGACGCCAGTCGGTCATATACATTGCACACACATCGTGCATATGTGCGCACACATAACGTACATATATATACATGTATATAATATTCAACCACGCGTAAAAATAAATGTACATTTCTTCGTTTGTCTAAAATACACAAGGGAAATATGACACTGAGGAAAATATATAATAGACTTGCTTAATTTGCACAGAGATTTAAACAAAATGGATTCATTGGCGAAAGATTTTGAAAAATCTTTTCTTGCTGGATCTGAAGAAATCTTCGACTTGTTTTGTGAGCCTTGTAGCACTGAAAATCAGAACTTGGAAGCCGTGGCCTATTGTACGGATTGCCAGGAGTACCTGTGTGACACCTGCTACAGATGTCATAGGAGACTCGCCGCCACGAGAAAACACAAAATACTGGACAAATCTGAAATGAATGATGTTGCCATAGCAACAGGGAGCGACGCATATACTATCAGTGACGAGGTTAAGGAAACCTGTCTGAAACATGCAGGTAAAGCACTGACGTATTACTGCTGCAAACACACTGAGGTGTGTTGTGACGAATGTCTGGAAACATATCATCGGAAGTGTGAATTGATGAATGTCAAAGAAATCCCAGAACGCGTTGCTGAGAGTACCGACTACAGCCGAGTGAAGTATAACTTTCAGGTGACATTTTCCAAGCTGAAAAATCGCCTGACAAGAATTAAGACTGACAGGGAAAGTAATGAACAAATGTGCGAGGTTGCACGTACAAACATGGCAGATTTTCGTAGAGAAATTAACGAGTTCCTGGACAATCTTGAAATTGAAACTGTAAGAAAAGTTTCTGAACTGAAGGAAAAAAATGAAAAACTTTTGAAGAAAGAAGAAGAAGCATGTCAATCTCTATTGTTTGATAAAACGCAAATGTTAGCACGCATAGGACAATTTGTCGATGAGAAGCGAAACATTCATCTGTATGCCGCTGTTCAGCGTGAATTAGAACGGCCGTCTAAACTAGAAGAAATATGTTCCGTGGATAATGAAGACAAGATAACTCGTTATGAGTTTCGCCACGATGAGAAAGTGAAAGAAATAATGTCGGCCTTGTCCAGCATGTGGACACTGTCTTTTAGAATGGAAGGGACTCCGACCAAGGCAAGTTACATTCGCGATATCAATATAAAATCTGATGATGATGGCCCAGATTGTAGCATCACAGGCATAGCAACGCTTGGAGAGAATCGTTTCGTAGTCGTTGACTTTCCCAATAAGGCTATAAAACTCATAGACATGAGGCACGATACGATTGTCTCCAAAATGAAACTGTCGAGTGAACCATTTGACGTAACGTCCGCTGGAAATCAACAAGCAGCTGTTGCATTGGCAAATGAAAGAAAAATAGGGATATTCAATGTCTCAGATAAGTTGTCAGTAAATGAATATGTTGATGTACCCGGTGCTGTCATCGTTAGCTTATGTTTTGATGGAAATAGATTCATCGCTGCCTGCCAACACCCTGGAAGCGTCAAGATAATAGAGAGAACCGGGAGAGTTTTGAGCACGTTTGAAACCACAAGTGATGGAGAAAAGCTGTTCATTATGCCAAGGTACGTTGCTGTAAGCACTATTCATCAACTAATCTATGTTTCGGACCATAACGCTCACACAGTAACGTGTATGACAACAGGGGGCACAGTGGTGTCGGTCTACAAGCACGATCGCTTGAAATTGCCTAGAGGATTGGCGGTAGGTGAGGACGGAAGTGTATATGTATGTGTCTATGAGACAAACACTATCCACCAGTTGTCGTCTTCTGGACAATTTCAGAAGATTTTTCTCGGAGCGGAGCAAGGCCTAGCTACTTTCCCACCTGCGATCGCTCTCGGGAGCGAAGAAAGTAGACTGTACATCAGCAGTAACAGCAGAAAACCTACCCTTAAAAACTTCGTTAAAGTGTTTCAGCTAGAATAAAACAAGCTGTATAGCCAGTGGCAACTTGTCAAATTAATGAGTTGCATTTACTGACGTAATTGAATATTTTAAGTATTTTACAGTGATTGTATGATTGGGCTCGGAGACTATTAATTGTTACAAATTAGGGTGGCAGAAAGTTAGCACCTATCCCGGCTGCAAAAAAGTAATGTTTGCCCAACCTTTGGTCTGGTGCACTTACAAATTACAATAAAAACTCGATACTACGATTTTTTAGTAAGAAGGGATTTATGTCTTTATAGTCAGATGGCTGCTTAATGCAGGACGGAATTCATGCAGAAAGCTCCTCTAGGAGCTTTTTGCATGACTTTCACCCTGCATTAAGCTGCCATCCGTGTTAAAGATTAATAATGGTACGTATATTTGAGTGTTCGTTGTATCAAGTTTTTACTTTACATCTGATCCAGTTTTCAGAAACTATTGACCGAGTGTCAAACAGCGTTGATCCAGATCAGACGCTGAGTTACTCGTCCTCTCATCTGGATCAAAACTGTTTGCAAATGACAGCCAGGTCGCGGCTAGCGAGATACATGTACTGTGAAATGCATTCCTAGTTACCAGCCACATTATGGAAGGAGTTTGATTCTATTGGACAATTATAGCAACGCAATAATAAATATATATTATGGCCTGGTGTGCCTTTGCTATTTTTTATTCGGAATTATAACCAATTTTATTGCTAATTGTAGCAGAACATATCTGTAGCGATAATATTACATTATGTATTATAAATAAGCACGGAGAGTAGGTGGTAAGTAATGAAGGATAAAAGTGATAATAGACCGCTCTTACAGTGTAGCGTTCTGCATTAAATTCTGAAGGAAGATGATCCCCCGAAAGAATAAATTGCAACACAAAAAGAGAAAATTGCAGACTCGATTTTTATTGAATCTGTTCATGAGCAGTAATTGAAAGTGCAACACTGCTCACGCCCCCCTAGCACCGGCTTAAGCGGTATTCAATTTTCAGAACAAGAAGTACTGAAATTCATGATCTCGAAGGATCAGAAGGTATAACAACACGGGGGAAGAAGTACGGTTTGACGATTTACGGCCGCCACACAAGCACTTAACACCTACTGTTGTGAATATTATGAAATCTGATGGAAGGTGATCCCCCGAAAGCATAAATTGCAACACAAAAAGAGAAAACTGCACAACGTAGGCTTTCCAGTCAATCTGTCTTAAGAACCATTCATTTATTGAATCATGAGTCATCAAAAGTCGATGGTTGCTTAACCCATTACCTCATAGGCTATTTTTAGGCTATTTTTTTTATACAACCTCTTTGAATGAATCTACCCAAAAGGAGTATTAACTAGAGAAAGGGAAAATTGTATAATTTTGTAGTTTGAAACCATTGTGACAAATAGAGTATTTGCTCCTATAGGAGCAAATGCTCTATTTAACACAATGGTTTCACAAAGTGACTTTTACAGAGTCGTCAAAAGTCGTCAATATGAGGGAAAGGGTTAATATGCAGAAGAACGAAGTAATGCAGAAATATCCAGTAGAAGCCTTCTGCATTACTTTCAACATGCATTATGCTAGGTCTACCTGCTTTAAAGAACCAGAATATCTTTTTAATAGTCACACAAGACAGGTTCTAAGGTCACTGTAGACAGTAGACAGATTATATTGCAGATCATATGCTATAATTGTATTTCGTATTCCTATCCTATATATTATGTCTAGATGTATTAGGAATAATAATGATTTCGATGTAATATAAGTATTGTCAAGCAGGGGCGTAGCTTGCGATATGTACTTACGCACGTGCGTAACATCAATCTGAAAGGAGAAAACATAATTATGGTCAAAATGGAACAAACATTTTGTAGACTTTGATAAACGTTATGTAAGCTGTAACCCATTTCCTCATATTGACGCATTTAGACGCCTCTGTAAAGTCAACGTTTGAAACCATGGTGATAAATAGAGCATCTGCTCCTATAGGAGCAAATGCTCTATTTATCGCAATGGTTTCAAAACTACACAACTCTAAATTTTCGCGGTGAGCATGCCCTCGGACATCTATAGTCACGGTGCGTACATTACATTTGGATTCAGCTACGCTATTGTCAAGTACATGGTGCTAAACGCTTCTTATCTTTTTTGCGCTGTTTTTGGAACTTATAAGTACCGTCTTCTGTATTTATTTCTTTTTAAGAATGTACGATTTGATTAGCATGATCAGTCTTGTTAGCTTATCCATATATTTACTGTATAAATAATTTGAAATACACTTTCTGAACTCATACTGTAAGTTGCATTTACATGTTGTAAATAATCGATGCGCTGAGTTTAACCCTTTGGGCGCGGGAAACTAAACAAACATCTATTCAGAGGCCCCGATAAGATGTGTAAAATTATTTTTTCAAGAATAACTCCTTTATTTCTCTACCAAACCCTATACTGTGACCACTTCTTAGAATCGTCTCGAAGAGACGATTCTAAAAAGTGGTCACAGTATAGGGTTTGGTGGAGAAATGACGATTTTAGTATTTGGTATTTGGTTACAGTTACCTGTACTACTACAAGAAAAAGAAATGTACCTCAAATATTGAATTAAACAGTTACCTGACATATAGACGCTTTGCAAACATAGTAGATCCGGATTAGACTAATCAGGGTCTGCTTTCTATGATTATAGAATTGTATATAACTGATTGTACAAATTCTATCAAATATTCATGAGGTAAATGGTCAATTGGTTATACTATTTATCCAGACTTTTCCGCACTGGCTAGATGGCACCAAAATCATTCTACCAATATGTTTTGCGCCATCGCGATTCATCAAATCTATGGACGCAAGGAGCCTGGTCTGTCCCTATTATAGAACGTTTTAAGAATTTCTTCCTCGTAACTGTCGGCCAGGTCAATTTTATTGCTAATTGTAGTAGAACCTATCTGTAGTGGAGATTTTACATTATGTATTATAAATAACCATGGAGAAGAGGTGGTAAATAATGAAGGATGAAAGTGGTATAGACCGCTCTTACAGCTAGTATGTATTTATGATGTCATTATTTTCTCCCTGAATATTCATTAGGTAAATGCAGTAAACCCTCTCTTAACCGGCCGTTAAATTTAATATGAATATCGGTCTTGGAGACAGGTGGCAGCTAAATACAGGGTGAAAGTCATGCAGAAAGCTCCTCTAGGAGCTTTCTGCATGACTTTCACTCTGCATTAAGCAGCCACCTGCCTAAAAGTATCTAAATTCTTATCTACTAGAATTCCGGTTAAGAGAGATTATACTGTGGTTAATTAGTTCTAATATTTAACCAGGCACTTCCGCACTGGCGTGATGACACCAATATTACTCTACCAATATGTTTTACTCATTCTCGTGCTGAATTTTAAAATACATTTCTCCTTCTTTACCCATGCCCTGTTGTATAATTACATATATCTTCACTGTGTACAAGTATTTCGCTGTGTAATCACTGCTTTGGAGTGCACTGGTTGCACAATCAATTTATAAATAGTGCAGACCCTGATGAGACAGTTCCTGCAGGAGCTGTCTCATCTTGGTCTTCACTATTTACAGATAGGTATATTGACGTGAATAGCAAGCGAAGGGTTAATCCTTGGCGATTCACCAAATATATGGACGCAAGGACCCGGTCTGTCCCTTTTATAGAACGTTTTAAGAATTTATTCCTCGTAACTGTCGCTGTCTTGGTCATAGTGCATTGCAAATACTCCGCACCAAAACTAGCAGTGCGTCACCGAATCGGTGTCAAACCAATATTTTTTTTGACACTCGTTAGAATCCATAGTAACATGTTTTCTATCTTTGCATACAGCTGAACTCATTCCCTCATATTGACGCCTTTTGACGCCTCTGTAACAATGGTTTCAAAACTACAATACTCTATGAACTTTTCCTTTTCTTTAGTAAATGTTCCTTTTCAGTAGACTTATTCAAAGAGATAAAGTCTAAAAATAGACTACATGTATAAGGTAATGGATTAGCTTAACCCTTCGCATGCTATTCACGTCAATATACCTACCTGTAAATAGCGAAGACCCAGATGAGACAGCTCCTGTAGGAACTGTCTCATCAGGGTCTGCAACATTTACAAGTTGATTGTGCAACTAGTGCACTCCACTCAGTGATTGCACAGCGAAATACGTGTACACAGTGAAGATATATGTACATGTAATTATACAACAGGGCATTGTAAAGAAGGAGAAATGTATTTTAAAAGTTCAACAAGCGAAGGGTTAAAAGATATATCAAATACCTCATTGATCAGTATTATGATTATGCATAAATGATAACCTACCAAAAACGTCCAAAAAGGAGTCCCGAGTTTTCATGGCATCGAGGGGCAGGATGGCTTTCCATTACTGATTAATTTAACCCTTCACTCCATGAATATTCATTTAAGAAATGATGACGTCGTGAATATTAGATTATTTTTTAAAAAGCAAACAGAATATACCCTGATCAGACGGGTCCAATAGGAACAGGCTGATTTGGGTCTACTCTGTATGCAAAGGTATGGACAAACGTATTTATGGAGGAAAATGCTAATTAATACGGTGAACATCTTATAAATTTCTTTTATTTCAGTACAATTTTTCAAAAGCTGTTCCTTGGGAGAACATCTACTAAAGGAATTCAAACCGTCATGATTTGTCAAAATATACTCCTTGAAAGCATCGATACTCAATTACTTGTTCAATTCTTTAACCCTTTCGCTGCCAATGCCGGATCTGTGATTACCTACGCAAACAGTTTGGATCCAGATGAGACGCCGAGTAACTCGGCGTCTCATCAGGATCCAAACTGTTTGTTACTGTTACTAAGTTTTTGAAACAAAAATGAAGAAAATCAAAAGAATGAAAATATGTAGCAGACGACAAAGTTAGCAGAAGACAGAGTTTGGCAGCGAAAGTGTTAAAATCTCACTGTCCGACCCTTTACCTGAATTATCCAGGATTGGTAACAGACCCACGACAGCCAGGGACAACGGTTTGAGCAAATTGATTTTACAGAATGTTCACCTACTACGTTTCAGTAAGCTATCTCTGTTTATATACCAAATTTAATCAGGGTGATAGACAGTTTGGATCCTGATAAGACACCGATTTACGCGGCGTCTCATCTGGATCCAAATTGTTGGCATAGGTAATCACTAATCTACCAACATCAGGCTCAAGGTTAATACCAGTACTTAATGTCCATGAAATCTGCTGGAAACCGACTTTGTCCCAGTGTTCGGTCCATTAATTCCGGTACACTCACCAAGCGGCGATCTGTCATTATGCGTCAGTGGATATATTCTAAGTCTTCTCTTCCCTCCTGTACTAAACCAGCTGAATGCTCTCTCTCCTGTACTAACACAACTGCATTGAACGTATAGATAGTCGACATATAATTCAGAAAACCTAAAACTCAAGTTCATAGCACCAGCCGTCTGACCAGTCAGTCTTCACACTGAGTTTGCCACTTTGTATAAGGTCCCTGGCTTCCAACGACCAAAATCTTCATCCGTCTATCTTCTTTGACTCTCTTTCGTACAAGTGTCATCCTTTCTCTGGCACTGTTGTCTGCAGTATTCCACCTCTATTGCATTGTATCGAGTCAATGCGCGCAAACTGCAGTGATGCATGTTTGTCTTCGGTCAAGTTTTCCCTTCAGTGACCGCCGGATTGCCAACCGGTTCATGCCTGTCCTCGTCTGAGTGTTTCCTAATTGAATCGTCTTTGGGTTCCTTCAAGGTAATCACGAGTTATGCATTTGCTACTATAAAAGTCCGGTAAAAAGTTTCGATAATGAAAAGGGTCACATGAGCTTCGGTAGTAACCCGTGCCAAAGGTGCCCGACGCATGCTCGGACTCACCCATGGACCCCCCCCCCCCCCAAAAAAAAAATAAAAATAAAATAAATTGTGATCGAAGCATGTTCAACTGGCCTAAAACTATCTACTTGAACCTAAAACCACTCCGAAAAACGAGAAAAACACGACCCGGAAAAAAATTCCTATCGGGTCTATATATGTATTGAAAGGTACCTAACTACGACCAAAGGTGCCCGACGCATGCTTGGTCTCATCCATGGAACCCCTCCCCCCCCCCCCCCCCCCCCCCCCCCCCAAAAAAAAAAAAAAAAAAAAAATTGTGATAGAAGTATGTTCAACTGGCCTAAAACTATCCATTTGAACCTTAAACCACTCCGAAAAACAAGAAAAACACGACCCGGAAAAAAATTCCTATCGGGTCTATATATGTATTGAAAGGTATCTAACTACGACAAATCAGCTGCGGAAAATACAACAGTCATGTTTTTCAAAGTCTTACAGCAAAGCCAATTGAACACCGATTTCAATCAGTTTGGTCTTGATCCGTTCCAAATTCCATATGCTAAGCGGCACAATTAGTGCTTTCCTTAAACATTGCTCCGTCTTGTCGATGCAAGACCGCGATT